>VKOC01001365.1:0-100019 GCA_009364415.1 Spea multiplicata | reverse complement strand
GCCCCTTTAAAGTGGTTTTAGCACATAATTATCATTTACGTTCATTTAAACAGGGAATAGTAAAACATGAATTGTAACGTGTCATTGACACGGCGCTAGCACTTTGGAAGATGCGTCCATTAGCGGCCATGTGTTGGCAGATGGGACTACTTATAGGCCATTATGTAAAAGTAGCTGGATTATACCAATTTAATATAATAAAGCACTTTCCGGACTTGAATACACCATATTGATTTTTAATGTTTTTATTTTTAACTCTTTTGAGTGCGACACAAAATTATCTTTCGTTTACTGACCCGGTATTAAAACCGCGATAAAGAAACGTATTACAAAGACGGGCGTAAATAATATTGGGGTCGTTTTCCTATTGTAGGTCACTTTCCTCCAGCTTTAATGGATGTGTCACCTTTAACCGAGCAGAAATTAAGCATTCTGTTGAATCTGTGTTAATGTAGGGTCAAGCAGCAGCTGTGGACAACGAGTTATTCTATGGGGAGAAAAAAGTGTATGTTGGGGATGCGGGAAGCTCAATCTTTCTCCTTAATCCTTAAACCGGCCATTTATCAACTCATAAATGGGTAATTCCTTGATGTATGGAATGTAGTGAGCGGAGACTAATCCTTCGATCAACTTTTAACCCTTGATTTACAGAATGATTATGAAGATGATGTCAGCTACAAAAAAAAAAATCTTCAAATGAAAAGAAAGACCCAAGTGTCAGGGAAAAAAGCACAGAGATATCACTCTCCCCTCTGTAAATGCTAAATAGTCGTTTAAGGGCATCTGGCTTTTAATGACAGAGGCAGAATTGGATTAAGGGTAATAATGGAGACGGATATCGCTGTGCTGGTCTGTTTAGTGGAAGGTGGTATCTTTTTTTTCAGCCTGCGTAGAATAAGATATAGTCACATACATTTCCAGGAACTTAGAGGTCTCGATGTGTCTATCTTAAGTGCCTGAAATAGACTCCTGGGTCATCTCATCTGAAGAAGAGACCTCTCGGTTCCCGAACGCTTAGTGACCCAATAAAAGGCAACAACTTCGACCGAGAACTCCAGGGTAATTAGGAGTAAGAAGTGTTGGCCACATGTCCCAATGGATCCCATCATGGCAAAGAACATGTATCTAGTTTAAACGGCTTAAATTATTAATATATAATATCATATCTATTAGTAATTATATAGTATATAATAATATTAATAATAATATATAATATACACACACACACACACACTATATATATGAACCTGGTATTTCACTTTATTCTTCTTAATCCAGTTTGGGCTAGATTGTAAGCTCAGAAGAGCAGGACCCCCTTCCCCTGTATATGTAATACTTATTTCAAGAGTTTAGTGAAGTTACGTTAAAGTAATAGATTAATAGTACATTTATTTATTTTTTTAAATACCTGCACTGAGCACAGAATTCTCTTCTATCACTTTGGAGACAAAGGAATCGGGATTTACACAAAAGTCACTGGACCCCTTAAGGAGGAAAGAAAGAAATCAATTGTAAAAAAAAAAAAAAAAACCCGTCAGTAAATGTCAGTATGAGATAATCTCCTAGTCTTAATATAGAACAAGTCCGGCATGCGAAAAGTATCCGTTGCTCAAAACCGCAACACGCAATATGGATGCATTTTAATGAATAGAATAGCTGGGAGGTCCCCTTAAATGTACATGGTGTCTCCCTTGCAAGTGCATGGGGGCATTCTGCAGAATCTCCCCCATGTGCATTTGCCCCTCTGTCCACCCCCAGTCAATCGGTGGCAAGAATCATCGGAGCATGCAACAGGTGGGGAGCTGCAGCTTCTACCTAAGACAGTAAACTGTCCCTTTAAGTCTTATCTGCTTTAAAACATTGAATGGCTACGGCCCTTACAAAGAATGGGATCATTTTCCCTGTTTTCTAATACAAACTAGAATTCACTAATATTATTATTGTTGACTAGCCAAGATAAGGACCCACAGGAAAAATAAACACCCAGAAGGTCCTTTAGATACTAAGTGGTGCTTCGTAATCTATCTTCTTAAATTATTTATTATCTGACTTTTAGCAGAAAGTTCATAAATTACGAATGAAGTCAGGTCCTTACAGTAAAGTAAAGCAAAAAATATTGATACTTGCCACGGAAACGGCCAGCTCCAGACCCATGGATGCCCAGCTTATGATCAGGGCAAGTACTCCGAGTAAACAGACCCTGCAACACAAGAAGAGTTGGGTTAACGGAAGTCGGGAAAAGACACCCGAAATAAGAATCCATTATCAGCTTGCTTATTTACTCTGCTTCAGCTCTCCTTGGGGATGACTCCCTGAGGACCATGTTCAAGTAAGAGATGGAGCCTCCCGTTAATGTTTTTTATTTTTTCATCATATGAATAATAGGATCATCTGTTTAGGAGGACGTGCCAATAAAAACTGCACCGGAGGAGCTGGTAATCTTGCTATAGTCATTCAGGTTGCCAATTTGTTGGCACTTGGATGGAACACTTGGGTTCTCCACTCAGCTGAAGGCCCTTGGATGCAACACTTGGGTTCTCCACTCAGCTGAAGTCTTAAAGAAGCAAGGGACCTCACAGATATCCAGCTCACATGTCAGCATCTATAGCCAGCTAAGATGATGCTGGGAATTCTCAAGGTGATAGTCTTCTGAAAGGTCGTTTAAGTAACTCTAGCAGATGGAGCCCCCTAGTAACATTTGTACTGGATCCCTCTGTGGTTTGGACCCGATAGAGTTAATTCATAAGGAATTGTGGAGTCCATGTTTTCTCTTGAGGTGCTACAGAGATCAGGTGAAAAATCTGACACTCCAGTATAGTCAACGGGAGCCCTGCTCAGCTATAAGGGTTTCAGAATTCCATTTTCATCACTTTTTTCATCAACAGAGGACACCTTTTGGAATAAAGTCATGGGATATATATTGGGGTGGACACGTACTACTATCTGCCATTAACCTTTCTTCCATCTAATTACTTTGACGCAGCCCCTCAGAGAGAAAGCCGGAATAAAACGAGTGAAAGACTGGAAAGTTCTAAAACAATGAAGTTCCGATCTGTTTCTAATTTATTTCCATATGACGGAAAGTAGAAAGGAAAACATTTAAAACGTTATCAAAAACAGAAACCATGCCTTCTTCACTCAATGACGCATGTGAAAAGAACGGTCGACTTTGAAGACCTGCAATGTTTCAAAGTAACAATTCTAGCCTGGCATGAGTTCAATATTTTTCATGATATTAAATGCAAATTAATATAATCACTCACAAGTCAACAGGCTGACTCTTTGGGACCTAATCGTTTGATCCAGGGTAATTTTGACAGCTTGTACCAACAGAACCGATAAACGCACAAGCGAGTAGACCAATGGCCAATGTGATATCATATCTTCCAATACTTGGAGAAGAACCACAACACCTACTTCGTTAAGCACCAACTGTAATGATGAAACGACTGGTAGGTCCGTAAATATGTCTTTTTCTTAATTAGATTTGTTGGTGTGACAATCAGAGGAACGGCATGCATGTTTTTAATGAGCTGTCATACTATTAGGCTTCTTAAGGAAAAGTAGGTCCTGATTAAATACGTCGGTTTACAGGAGGACAACCTCTTTTCTTGTAAGAAAGTCTTCATTGCGATTCATCGTTCTCCTCGTGTGAACTGGAAGAGGCTGCTAAGGAGGCAGCAAAAAGATTAAACAAAAGAGTGAGGGAGCTTCAAAGCACAGCAACGCAGCCTCTGAATTAGTAATGAGAATTACAGACTTTCAAGAGCTGAAAGCCAAGAGAAAGCCCAAAAGCCGAGGACCCGCGGGACTGCCGGGAAATCCTGCTCAACCAAGACGACAGATTAAGAGAGAAACAGGTGGAGAAGTGAATCCGTCTGACTCCTGGGCTGTAAAAACATTTCTTCGGTGCAGCTGCAGAGCTGGGGGTGGCACGAAAGCCAGTAGGGGGTCTCAGCTGGCCCATTTTTTCCTAAAACCTATATGATTTTCTAATTTGTTTCCCTCTTGTGATTTGAAGCTCAATGTAGTTTGTTGCGTGAAGAATGTTTCAATTTTAAGAAGAGACCTCTGATGTCCCCAAACCTTTTTTCTACGTTGGTCCAATAAAAAATATCACATTCGACTAAGACGCATCTTTTCATGGATCAATACGGGACTAACCAATAACCTCCCGATGCGTTTCCCATAAGGCAGCTTTATAAAAATCACCATTTTGTCAGTAATTTGGAAGCCTTGCTAAACTGGATGCACAAAGTCTTCCTAAACCAGGACAAGAGAACTCCAAATGGTTTAAACACGGATTCACAAGGGCAGAATAACAATGTTGCAAACATTTGCTTTCATTATGGTTTTGGTTAAAACAATGCAACAAATGGGAAAAAAAGTAGACTGATTGTTAGACTGCATCTGTACGTATGCGATCAAAAAAGCAAAATATATATAAAAAAAAAAGTATCACTTCCTCTTACATACGGCTGATTTTTCAAGGTTTGTTGGATATTACGCAATGTCCTGTTTTTCGAATTTATACATTTTGTATCGTCTGCACATTTTATTTTATGTGTAAAATGCTGTAAATGTAAGTCATGTGTCACTTGCGTGCATCGTTGCGACCTGGTATTGCTAAACCTCTTAAAAGAAGTTTGTTCGAATGAAACTTGAAAACTATACCCTCAAAAAATAAGAGCGATTGTATCTGATGTAAAGTGTTACTAGAAAGAAGTTCTTATCTTTGAAGATGTACCCCTATTATCTCAGCAACCCAGATAGCTTGTATAACCATGGCAACGGGCGAAGTCGTGGACTTTTAAACGTTTCAAAAAAATGTTTATTCAAAATCTGCAAATCTCATTTTACTGCCAAAAGACCAGTAAGTGGGCCGTTCTGAAACCTTCTGATAATGTTCTTCCACGGGTTAACAATCCAGATCTTTTTTCCTGTCTTGTTGGCAAAATGCCAAGAATTTCTAAATTAATAGGATGCAAGAATGAGGAATTGTAGACGACTTACCCCACAAGGATGGCTTTGGAATTACGGATCAGGCCAAACAGCACCAACAGGCATATGAGGACATGGAAAAGTAGCAGTCCCAAGTACCCCAACCACCTACAGAACGAAAAGAGGAATCTTGTTACCAAAATAGCCATATAATCCGAGGGGTTTTCGTTAAATTAAAATATACTGCAGGCCAGAATTTTCCAACATTGGTCTAAGTAACCCCAGCAATTCCGAGTTATTTTTCTTTTATATTGTTAAATTACTTCATGCATTTAAAGACCTCTCTGGACTCGTGTGAGGAAACAGATGGGATGGAGAGATAAAAAGCTTTAAGGAAATCTATTTGAGCTCTACAGTGACTAAAGTAAAAAAAAAAAAAAAAAAGTCCAATCATTGCATTGTGGAAAAAAAAAAAAAAAAAAAAAAAAAAAAAAAAAAAGATATAAAAATGTTAGGGATGTGAGTGGAAATTCTGATATGTAGGTATCTGACCTACTGAGTCAACTAGTTTTGTTTATTACTTTACTTGCAAGTAATTATCTCCCAATCTTTTAAGTGTCTGTTTCTGTTGGGGTTTTTTTATTAGTTAGTGTTAAATAAAAAAGTTATATTTTATTTGATTTTCTTTAGGACTTCCCCGCTTTCAGTTTTTCCAATAAAAAGTCTATGTATGAAAAACAAGTACAAAAGCCCAGCAGGAGAGAAAGCTGCTATGGTTGCTACAGTTCACTCATGGGAATTTGGGATTTACTTCTAGAATTTGACAGAAACCTATAAAAAAATATTTAGCTTTCCATGGGGCTTAACGCTTTTTTAAAATTGTATTAGCTTGTAGCAGCGTTTCCCTGGGTCCAAGCCAGACACAAGACGTATCATAAAAGAAATAGAATGACAAGTCGCTCCGGCCAACGTTTTCCCCTTTCACAGCAACATTCTTCGTAAACTGGGGGAAAAAAAAGCTTTTCTGGTTTTGTTTTAAAGGGAAACGAGAATCCAAAATGAAGTCACGTTTATTAAATTGAATAAAATGTCATTTTCACGTGGCTTTTAGAAGAAAACGAGAAAGATACAGTAGAAAGTAGGGGAGCAGGAGGGGTTGCCGTGGGTAACCGGCCTGATAAAAAACTGGTGTCAGCAGTGGGATTCACTGATTCGGTAAAAAAGGGAGATTGCTCAGATATTATAGTTTAAATGGGATTAAAAATCTATCCCACAATTAAAGCCTTGGGTTTTAGGGGGTTCGTCTTGGTTAAATGCTTTCTTTGCTATTTATCTTGGCTTTAAAAATGGCCACTTTTGGTGAACGGCAGTATGATTTAGGAAGCTTGTATGAAAAAAAAAAACAAATAACCAGGCGAGTTTCATCAAACGCAAAAAATATATAAGACTACGCAGATATTTGGCGACGAGCCATTATCAAAGGGTTTCAGAGTTAAAGAGCTACAGAATAAAGAGCGCCCTCACAACGCTGAATAATCTCTCCGTGTGGGCCGTACAGCAATTGGCGCCATCGCAAGGAACAGACACAACATTTGGCAGGTCTTCCCAACTTTGGATTCAGAACCGTGGTTTACAATTCATAAAATGTACAATTTTCCTGCTCCAGCACACACACGAAAACATTGGCTCCTCTCGCATGGTAGTCTAAGTGAATATTTACAGAGCGGAAAGTAGATCAGCTTACCGGTACCAATCATACAGATCTATGCGGGCCGCCAGATCATCCAACGAAAGATCCGAATTTTTCCAGAAGGGGATCTCTGAGGTTTGTTGAACCAGGGTGTACAAGAGACCCTGGAGTTTCTGAACAATATGAAGGTAATCGGTCTGTTTTGTAAACATGGATTCCAGTTCTAGTAGACTCGGATCCACCGTTTGGTTCAGGGCTACCGTTGTATCCAAGACCTGGAAAGCATTGGCGCAATGGGTTAACAGATTAAAATGGGAACGGATTTAAAGAGGAACGATCATCTTCACAGCTTTCATCTTAACTCAATTCTTTTACCAACACTATATATATACCGTATATATCTTGAGCGTTTTGTTTTGGTGGCGTTGAGTAGAGGACTTTTTTGATGGACGCAAATGGTGGCAAATGGTGGCAAAATGTGGCCAGACTAGAATGATCTCATCTACCTCCTGTCCTGCGGGTTTCTAATACATATCCAGTGCTTATTTTATAATAATGATGTTAATACGATTATATGAGTTTATTTAATGCACTGCGAAATGTAAAATATTGGGAAAGTGACAAATCGATCCACTTTAGGGTTTGACGAGAAACCAATAAGTTGGTTACTGGCCATGGGCGGCTTGCAGCTTTCTAGTTGAGAGGGGGGGGGGAGAAAATGCACATTTTTATTACACATCTGGGATACACAGGGATACATTATATGTATTTTCTAATTTCGAATGTAGACATAATTTCTGTTTGTTATGGCAGAAGGTTACGAAGAGGATAGTAGATAAATGGAACAGACTCCCAGAAGAAGCATCGGAGGCTAATGGGCTCCTGAATCTTAAACGAGACCAAGGACTGATTAAGGTTTGAGTCTTTATATCAGGTTGGGCCTAGACGGGCCGAATAGGTCTGACCTGCGGGTAAATTTGATGTTTCTGCGTTACTCTATTAGGATTGTGAAGCCGTTATTAATAATAATAAAAAAAATCATCATTTTTTTGCTACCGACCCGATCTTGGATTCCAGCCACGGTGCGGTTAACATGTCTGAGCGAATATGTCACTCTGTGGATGCCATCGCTAGTCTCCCCGTTGCCATAGAAACCAACAGCAATGCCAGCACTGCAAGAGGATAAAAATAACAAGAGAAGGATTAGAATTTTTATCGTTATTTATTTATTTTTTTACATGATTCTAAGAAAACACCAGACCTCATAATCCTTTCTCAAAAATCTTTAAATCGCATCAAAATAAAGCTGTATCAAGATATTCTTGTATATTTTAAATAGTAGTTATTGGCAATGATTTTGATACAACTGTCCTTGCGATGGGGGTGGGAGAAGGGGGGGGGGCAAAAACAGTATGATGGTAAGAATTAAAATATATTATAGTTTTCAGTCTCCAAAGAAGGGATTTATCGGGGGGAAAAAATGCGCCACAAAACAGAACCTGGCAGAAAAAAAGAATGGTTTATTATAAAGGGGAAACCATTTAATACTTTTATTTTGTAATTTTTTCTTTATTATAGAATAATATTAAAACTATACCCCACCAAGGTGTCTAATCAGGGGGGATGAGAATGCTTTCCAATAAAAAACAAACAAACAAAAAAAAAAAACAGGCGCACCCGCAGTTATGGAAAAATAAATTAACATTTTTAAAAAAAATTCTAATTCAAATTTAATTAACAAAATTCAGTTGTGCTTTTTGTCCCTCCGGCTTCCATGTCAGAGGTCACCTGAACACTCTAAGCAAATAGTTTGGGAAGTGTTGGGTGATTGCTGGTCAACACACAAGGTTAGCGTTATATATAATATGTATAATCCCCCAAATTCCCATGGGATGAACAGAATAGAAGGTTGTTATTGGAAAAAGCCTTTAACCCTTTACGTGTCTGAAGTTAGCAAACAAGCACGCAAAATGATGCATTATGCCTTCATAGTTTCAGGTTTTGAAGCCCAGTAGAGGACAGCCTTCCTTTCTGGCAGTCATTCATCTCCTGCTCATAAAACAGACCCTCGTCTATTACACACAGCAGCGAGGCCGATATTCCAGGCCTCTCAAGATGTAAAACATGCCATAAATTAGCGTGAGAGGCCGATACAGCAGATGACCTACATCTCGAATGGATTGCACATGTGTAATTGCAGAACCGCATGAGCGCAAGCCCCACCGCGGCACGTTCTCGCAATGGCGATGGCTCACGGGCACTTTACATACTATTATTACTGGGAGCTTTATGTTCGCGGCCAACGGGCGCCTAGCACATCAACGTAGAGTGCCTTCAAAACCTCACATTCGGGAACGATGCCTTCTGCAGAAAGGAAAATAACAAGAATGGAGAACGAGAGAATCAGATAATACTGAGCAGGGCTCGTGTCTTTGATCTCATTCTTCATTTAGTCGATCGCTCATTCTTACGCTGTTACATTACGTCATTGGTATAGTTCCTGGGTGAATACGAGTAAAACGCTGCTGTGTCTGGGACGCTTGCCCAATTAGATTATCAAACAGACTCCTGATGGAAGCTCTAAGTAATGTACTCCTGTATGATACCGATGGAATATTTGTAGTAATTGAGTGTAAATGGTTGTGTGAAAGGGGTTAATAGCTCTGCAGAGCGTTTCATACAGAAATATCCTGCGGAGGACAGGGAGGCTCGGATGACTCCTATATTATATTATTTTTTTTTTAATATTAATATACATATTTTTTTAAAAAAGGACTCTTTATGATACAAGTTTTTACTTATTTAAATAAATAATTTATTTTGAAAAATATATTTTTTTAGAAAAACATTTTTTTTCTAATTTTTAGATCAGGCAACATAACTTATGCCTCTGGCACTTAAAATCTTAGAACTAATTACATTGATACAGTTTATTAACCCCTAAGTAACCCCACTGGGGGAAAAAACTTTGCGGCAGAGAAAAGTGTTGACTTAACACAGAATATTTTATATTAATAGACTAACAGCGCTGACTTCATATTACATTAGAGGAGTTCTCAACGGAAGGCGTTTCATTCTTAGAGGAATCTCACGAGAGGTGTTAATTTGGTTGTCTAATTACGAGTTTATCCTTCTGTAACTGAGGAAAAATGCTATTTCTAGACGAGGGAACAGCCTCTAGCGGGTTCCGATATATTCAAGATTCTCAATGGGAAGCCATACATTGATGCAAGCCTCTGATCTCTATGCAGTAAATCACAGGCCGTCCGATAGACTGGGGGCTGGGAAAAGATAATCATGAAGGTATGGATGGTAAGTCCCACTGTAGGTAGGGGATATCTTTTCACCTATACACTGTACAACTAAAAAACAAGACATTTTAACGTATTTCAGTGTTTTATGTAGTACTGACAAGAACTGGGTTGTGTCGTACATCGTTCCGATAAACTTTTTTTTTTTATCCCCAGATCTGGAGGGTCACCATTCAAACACCACACCGAGCTGGCTCTTTGCGGCGATTCTAATGAAGTCCTGCCTTACCTAACACCCTAAAGCGGTTCCCTTTCTAATTCATCGAGAGAAACCTACTCCATAAATAGGACAGCTTAGGGGTTATGTACCCCGTCACGGTGCTCACCGCTACCTTAGTGCCCAACTCATTCCCGTTGGTCAAAATGACCATTAAATGCCAATAACCAGAAAATCCCACCGCCCCTCCATAGATCAACATTGATTTCAAGTCTCTGAATAACAGGACAACCACAAGAAACATACTGGAATTTGTCAAATTGTTGTGTTGCCTCAAGATCAATTTACATCAGAAAAAAAAAAGAATCCACTGAATGGCAATTTATCTTAAGATAAATTGGAAAGGCTCAGAAAAAGATCATGAAATAGGACAGTACCATATATAACCCAGAAGGAAAATGTATATTCTGTACGCTGACTTTCCTAAAATACCCCCCCTACTACAATGGAAATCATATGGTACAGGGAACCCGCAATCACTGCCGGGCTTCATAAATGATTAGTCCAATATGTCCGTTTTGCGAGGGTTTGCAAGCATTCACATGATTTCCCTAGAGTAAAAGATCTGAAATAAATAGCATTCTGTCTTTAAGTTAACCACTTAGGCACCAGGGTGTTAAGGGATCTAGCATGGAGAGTTACGAAAAATCCAGTTTGATTTTGTTTGGTGTTGGTGTCAGCGGTGGGATTTTTTTTTATTATTTATTTTTCCTATTTTCATCACCGGAACAAATATTTAACAATGACCTCCTAGCAGGGTACAAAGGTATAAAGCCCCTGGAGATAAAACATGAAAACCTGCATTTTCAACAGGCAGCACTCTGTAAATCCTGTGTTTAATTTTTTCACTATTCCAAATAAATTCTCTTTTTGAAAATAAGCATTTTGCCAGCTATCCAAATTGTATAAAATATGTTACTTTACTGACCCGCACAAGGCAATAGTTAAAAAAAAATTAAAGTTAACCTTTAAACCTTAAATTTCAGTCCAAAGTTTATCACATACCTGAAATCTTTTACCAGACAAAAAGTGGTCATAGTACAGTTTTTTAACCCAAGGGAAGAATCCATTGCTTTTGCTCATTATTCAGACTTTTGAATCTAGGACTCTTTCAAGTGAGATGCATTTATTGTTAAGGGGGTATCACCCACCATTAAAAAAAAGACACTATTGGGGATTTAACCATTTACCCCACAGTAACAAATCCCAGAAGAAGAACTTTCAAATGAAGAGAAGGGAGAAAGACCCACAGCGCTTTATAATTTTCTAAAAACACACAGGCAGTGCCCAAAACAGAGAGGCCGCCGGGTTTATTCACTAAGATGGGTTTCTGTGGTGAGATGAGAAGAAAAAAATGATCTTGCTGACTTCCGCATGTGTTAAGAAGTTCACATTTTAGAAGGATTCTCCTGTTAGCGGGGCTGAGCTGACCCTATATAACGCGCATTATAGGGAGACTGTGAAGAAACCTTCTCACATTGTGTATGCGTTATCCAAGGTCAACTCAACCCTCCTTAGCTAGGAGTAGTCCTTCACAATGCATAGTTAAATATTCAAGGTGCAATGTTCCACCTGAACTCACGGTTGAGTGAACAAACCTATTAACATTCCTTGAAAGACTCTGGGTTTGACCCGGAGTCTCCAGCAGAAGGCCTGCTTTCTCCGATCTCTGGGTCAAGTTTCAACTTTCTCGGGGAAGCTCCAGGCAATGGGATCCAATAAAACAGACTCTTACCTGCAAACTAAAGTAGCAACGATGACACACCAGGCAGTACAGCAACAATCCGCATTTGTGTTTTCTTCTGTTTTCCGATGACGGCAGCAGAACCAAAACGAATAGAAGAGCAGGAACAAGAGGTCCAGAGCGAGGCAGGAGAGCGCAACGCAGCCCAGAAGCATGAGAGACTGAAAGAGAGACAAAATCACGTCACACATAAGGTGTCTACGTCAGCAACGGGCTCATCAATAACCATGGTTAGTGGTAAAAAGGAAAAATACAAGAAAGGAAATATCATCACATTCTCTGATACGCGTAAACAGTCCCACATCTTGGTAGAACCATTAACAAAAAGATGAGCACTCAGGGGATAGCCACAGAACAGGATTATACCTGGTTTTATACAGTATAATCCCAGGCCTATCATAGGCTAAGATGTGCAGCGTGTAAGTAAAAAGAGCATTATTTCTAGAAAAAACAATCATAGAACTTGCCGGTAGAACCATTTGGCCAGTCTTTCTATTCTGCCCATTTTTCTTAAAGCAAGGACTTGATACTTAATCAGCCGTTGGTCTCGTCTTAGATTCAGGAGCCATATGCCTGTCCAATACTTGTTTAAGTTCCCTCACTGTATTACCCTCTACCACTTCTGCACAGAGGCTGGTCCACTTATCTATTATCTATTTTTCCCTCTCAGAAACATAAAACACCCTTACTTTAGAGCCTGTGACACCGCAAAAAGAGACTGCGTCTCCTGAATAGGAACATTTGGGAGGTAAGAGGACATGTTCGGTTCATTGATATACTTCTAGACCTCAGGTCAAATTTTTTTCCGGTAGGGAAGGGGTTAAATAAGCGTGAGATATATTTGCAATAAAAGTGGGTGGATATGATTAGCCGCTATTTACTAAAACCATATGTGATAACACCTATGACGCCTTTTCAGTAGGCAGCACTGAGAACTCCTACAAGCGAATACGCCATATCACGAAAAGATAAGTGTGTGCCAGACACATTGAGTCACTGCTTAGCGATCCCTTCTCGTTCACCCCCACAGAGTTATCAGAGTGACAGGAAACATCTCACTTGTCATAGCTCCCAAGTGTCCTTGTAGAGAAGGGACAGTCCCTCTTTGAGAACCTGTGTGCCTCTTTCCTCCCCAATGTCCTTGTTTTCTAGGAGCTCAGAATGTTTGCCGGGTACCGCAAGTTGCCCATTGTATACATCGGAAGTCATAATTATAGGAAAACAATGAGATTTAATAAAATTGAACTGTGTCCCGTTGCTAAATTCGCAGATTAGTTCAGATCCTGTAGTGTTTAAAGGAGAAAGTTCACCAGGAGGTCCATGTTATTTGCCATCAACCAAGTCAGATACATCATTTATGAGTTCTTCTTGAAGTACTTGCCTACCTGACATTATTATGCATTCAGAATGGACAACCTAAGAGACCTAAAATGATCCAGCAGTGAGCAAAATTATCTGGGGCATAAATGCTTAAAACATTGGCTTCCCAAATCTCAGAAGCTTGAGAACCTCTGGGAATATCTAGCTTAATAACTGAGGGAATAAAATTAATTCCTTCTGGCCGGACACTCGACCCATCAGCAGATGTCTGAACGAGCTACTAGCGTTGACAAAAGTTGGCCGGTTGTAGTCTCTTCAGCTTTGTGTGGGACGCTCTCGTTAGACTCGGATACAAACGGCAGGCCATAAGTTAATCGCCTTACATCATTTGGGCAGATTATTTTAAACAGATTTCCATGGTCTTGTCCAAGTTCAAATTACAGAGAAAGCCAAGTAATTCTCCTTGGTTCCACAGTGCGATCAATGGCCCCTCTTTTCTCCTTTCCTGTTGGATTTCAAGCCCTTTCTATCATTTGTCACTCGCTGACTTCCAGTGTACTCTACAGTTCAAAAGGCTACATCCCGTGCTGTGAATGCCCCAATAAAGCACTGCTGGGAGCTGGCGTCATACCAAGTGCCATGAAGTGCCTTTCCTAAAAAAGAATTCTAAAAGAAAAATCTAAAAAAAAAATAATAAAATAATTAATAAAAAATAATAAAAATTAATAAAATAAAACTTAAGTTTATTATAAAAATAAAAAAAAATCTTAAAAAATTAATGTCTGGTGGAATTTGCGTCCATTGGGCTTGCAATCTTCATCCCAGCTCATCCAACTGTGTTAGACAGGGATAAGATCGGGGCTCTGTGCGGGCCATTGGATTTCCTTCACACCAAACTGGACATTTCATGTCTTTATGGTCCTTTGTGCACAGGGGCCACAGTCATGGTGGAACGGGATAGGGGTTGCCGGCACGTGGCACACTTTGCGACCCAATGCATTCTTCAAGAATCCACTGGCAAGTCTAATGGACCTTTGCCTTGAACTCCTGTCCGCATCCCGCAAGGGGAGCTCTGGTTACCCCCCTTTGCCGGATGTGGGCAGGAAGTCCCGTTGACGTCGGTGGGCGGTGCCATTGACACCACGGAACACACCACCATTTCAAGTGGGAAATGGGCAGGAAGTGCGTGTCTTCCCAGCTATGGTCACCACCGTTACACAAACAGACCAAACGGCCCTGCCTCAGTATTATATTAACATAATTTTTCCAAGATGGTGGTTAGTGGCTGCTAAGACTACACATGAATCAAAATCACAAATTCATTTCCAATGAGAGACGTCAGAGCACTCTAAATAAATCAATGCAGCGGCAAATGCTGGCTCCAGTAAATTAGGCCCTATTGAAAAAACTGCCGATACAGCGAAAAAATGTATTTATTGAATAATACAGCTATTTCGGTGCACGCTTCCTGCTCAAACGCTTCATAATGAGGAACTGAGTGTTATAATTATGACATTGGAGGGGGGGCACAAAATGTACAAAATTAAGATTTCTTCTTCCTTACACAATCACAGGCAGATTATGATTTTAAAGGACAATGATTGGAACAATGGAGGGGATTGACAAAAATTCAGCAGATATGAAAACCGTATTAAAAAAAAATATATGTACAACCACAAACGAGAATATGTATATTCCAGATAAAACTAAAATAAAAAAGGCTCACAATTATACTCTAAAAAGTAACATTTTAAAGAAATATATATTTGGCAGATTTTCATGCTGAAAAAAACCCCAATTAAATATAAAACCCTCACAAATTAAACCTAATTCAAATCCACTTTATTTACACCCAGAGAAGCATAAACATGACCATCAGTAATGTCCATCGTGTCTGCCGAATTTAACACTTTTAAAAACTATAAACAATTTTCAGGGAATGCTTAATCGTCACGTGACCTAAACTCAGGTACTGATAGGTTGTTGCTATGGAAACCAAAGCTTCTTAAAAGTTTGGATTTTGTTTTTATGATGATTAAACATTCATAAGAAAGAATAAAATGGCAGATCTAGTAAGGTTTATTTGCGCAACACGTTAGAGAGCTCAGCTCACGTTAACGTTACTTAATCTAAACAGAATGTATATGTTTATTGATTGTACTTAACCCCAATACACAAGGGATTCGCTTTAGGTACTTAGAATTTAGCAGCTTCCAACTGGGAATTTATGCTTTTTATTGTTTTTTTAATAAAATGCTTTGTTCGGTAATTACCGTGGTAACCTGTAATTGTCATGGTGTTTATTGTATTACGGGATACCAGCTAATGAGGTTCACGGCTAACAACTCAACGGTTCTGCGATGACTCCGTCCAACAACCTAAACTAAATGTTCTCAGACTTTAAGAAGAGCAGATCCTGTGAATCAGGAAGGAACGATTTTCCCACTTGGAGTTACGCAGGAAACCGAGGGATTTGGGGAATTAAATCAGAGCCAAGACCAGCCACAGCATTTATAGTCGTCGGACTCGAAGACAGTGGATTTTCATATTGATTTCTTTCAATCGCTAGACTTGGTCTCATGGAAAAGAGCAGATAAATGTAAAAGGGGACGTAATATAATTATATTTACAATCCGTTTTGAAGGCTTTAAAGATAATTGACTGGTGACAAATAGAAAGGTCTAATTGCCAGATGTGGCCCTCAGGGGCTTTTTTTTTCTCCATTCCAGCTAAGGAGCCCATGGGCCCCGGTTGAATTTAATCATTATTATGTCCCTATTGTAAGTTTCTCGACATAAAGTTGGAGAAGTTTGTTCTGGGTGTACTGGTAGAAGTCGCCTTAATAAAGGCTACTGGAAGCAGCCATCTTGGCTTCATGGCGGATCTTGTACAAGGATGAGGCAGTATTTGTGGTTACTTGCTTATAGCGATATTAAGTGCAACTGGTGGGGTGTGAACTTTTTAAATTAGTTTTCATGAAACGGGATCAAAGATAAACATATAGCCGAGTTTTTCTAAACAGCACCTCCAAAAAGTTTTTGTTTTGTGTCATTTAAGTTAAATTAGAGGTAAAGTGATGGCAAAGATCCAGCCTGGAATCATCATGGGGCATGTAGTGCAAATGCCCCTTGGCTTGGGGGTTTCCATTAAATAGCAGACATGGGTTAATCGGCCCCCATAAAAAAAAAAAAAAAAAAGCGTTATCAATGGAGGAAAGAAGGACTTGGGTCCCTCAGAAATCTATTCCTACATCTTCATCTGTAAAATCGAGCATTAATAACAACACTGAAGACTCTGTCCAGATGTTACATTGAAACTAAAGCACAGAATCAGTTTTCTGCAGTAAAGGTCTGCGCCGATTCCATGAACAATACGATCTGCCGCGTGTATCAGACGAAGGCTGTGCGGCATTCATCACAATGGCAAGCTGCAAGAGCTCGGTCTGTATGACCTCATTTTATTTGAAGCCAACATGGCTTTCTATGCCTGCCTGGTAACCCAAAAAAAAAAATCTGATGGGGTCAGCTAAAAATAATCCTCTTTGTGTTCCTTCCTTATCTGTATGCAATCTATTCTCATGGACTCGAGTGCAACTTTATCTTAGTTTTTCTTTTCATTAAGCCCCAGTTATTTTAAACGAATGGGAGAATTACTAAGACAGAAATAAATAAAAGATTTCACGTAGAGTCTGTAGAATTTGCCTGCCAGGACTGTTTATCAGACAGTCAGTGACTCGTAGTGAACGTTACTTTCTGAGCCACCATAACATCAGAAAATATGGTGTGCATATTGTTTCACCCCATGAGGTACTGCACAGTCACTAATAATGGAGAAATGGGATGTGAGCATATCCGGCAACTGCCAAGGGTTGGTTCCCATAGCTCCTGCCTTTGTGTTCCTCAGGGGAGGAGACATGGCCATATTTGGAATGTGGGGCTCGCACCCATATATGGGCAATGGATGGGAAGCCAGAGCAGAAGTGGCAAACACAACTCCACTCATCCAGAGACAAAAGGGGGATTGCGTTAGGTGTAGGGCACTGGGGTCCTGCATATGTCATGCTATAATGTTATGAAATTTGACAAATAATAATAATTTAAAGACTTTGTGACTATGACATATGCCGAGCTTAAAGTCCAGCATGATCACAAAAAGTTTGGTACGGTCCCTTTAACTTTCTATACATAGTAATATGATGCAAGCACTTGAATGTTTTAGCGAGGCTGTAACAACCGCTATTTACAGCTGTATTTTCTAAATAAAGAGGCGAAAAAAACTGGAAAGGCAATCGGCACTCTGGTAACGTGGAAATAATAGCTTGTGGCTCCACCGCCAACAGGTTTAGAGAAATATCTGGCTATACGAGGCTTTGGGTTTCACACTGATTTACAGAAGTATCTGGCCATTTGGGGGCTTTGGGTCTTCGGCGTGGGTGGTGAAATGCAGAAAGCATCCTAACAATGCGGAGGAATAATTTAAAAGGACAGTCATGCCTGGCTTGTTTTTTTCTTCAGGAATCGACATCTGTTATGTTCTCCTTCACCCGTCTCTGAGCTATAGGAGACTTCTTTCATTTGAGAAGACATTATCTTCTGGAAAATGTAATCTTATGACGAAAATATAGGGATTTTCCAAAATTAAAAACTAGTTAACGCAATAAAAAGCAGACACAAAATACCGGTAGTTAAATATTATCTAGACATAGAAAAAGATTATTATCAGCTAAATCAGACGAAAGCCGGTCACATTCGTTTTCGTTCTTCTTTCATGGTTATATCCAGTTAAAATATAACATAACTGTCCTTTCAGAGTCATTTAAAGGGACAGCACGTAAATTTAAAGGGACCTCTCAGCTACAATATACATTATTTTTTAAATCAGAAATCATCATTATTATAGACGTCATTGGTAAAAGCAATCGCTGGGTAAGTAAGGCTAATCGCAGTTATTTGTTATCCAAGTGTACCGCGCTATGGAATACGTTGGCACTATATAAAACAACGAATAATAAGATAGACTTTGCCCAACACGCCGGCCAGCTCAAACTTGGTTGCACTTGATGGGTTCTATGATAAAGAGAAGTATCATCTATGCTTTTTCTCCATAAAATCCTTCCTTGCCGTGTTGTTCGATGGGTAATCTAACACGGTCTAAAAATATTTACTTGTCAAAAAAAAAAAAATTAACACCCTACGTAAAAATAGCTAGTTTTTCTTTGCCATGAGATAACACCCAAGGACTAAAAGTAAACCTGAAAAGAGCTCTGATAAAGGAAATCAGTTATTTTTTCCCCAATAGGGTCAGGGTGCTCGGACTATCCTCCTTTTGGTTAGATGTATCAGGGATAGAGATCTGTCTTGGGTACAATTTTCTTTTATACAGACTTTTATAACATAACTTATTAGTATCGCTGATTAATGACATTTTAGGTCACCGATTATTGCTTGGAATCACAAGTAATCTGATTTTACAATATTTTATTGACCTCAATAAATCTGATCAATGACCTGATTTAGCTTACTTACTATTGATCCTTTCAACCGATCATCAGCCTGTGACCTAATCTGGTGGCTACTTTTCCTACAAAACTGAGTGTATTATACCCGAAATGTTATGGTATTTCATCTGATAAACTAGCCCAGGTTTTGGGATAGTCCAGAATCGTGTCCGGGCAAGTAGTTGTCCCAGTGGAGCTTACAAGATCAAACTAGCCAACTGTGAAAGAACTAGCCTTCTGTGGCTCATTCAGAACATTGTTGATGTGTATTGTGGAGGAATGTAGGTGTATGACCCTACTTACAAAGAGGGGGCCAATAATCTGTTTATTACAAAGCCGTTAATATTTATCTACTCAATGGAAATCCTTAAAAAGATCCTAAATTATGTTCTCAATATACCTGTTGTGAGTTTCGAGTACCTGCTTTCTAATGGTTTGTGAAAATCATTAACTAATTAACTTTTACACAGATGTGCGGAAATGTTCAATAAAATGTTATGGACACTCAATTAATTGGAATAATGAGAAAGCAATAAATATCCCATAATATTAGTTTTCTGGCTGCCAAAGAATGGAGTTAACTCCCTAGTGATTTAAATCCACGATAGTCTGACTTAGCGTTGTCTGACAACAACTATATATAAACCAACAGAGCAATCTATATCATGCGCGGTTATTGATATTTTAATTAATCCTTATACACTTATACTGCCCATAATCTGAACGTCTAAAGACGCATCTGGCCTCCACGTCCTGATTGGACAGATATCAAATTTTAGAACTTTGCAGTATTTATTTTTGGTAAAAGAACTTGAGAATGACATATATGGACAGCTGTATATCCAAAATGCTACTGATACAATTCCACGGCTTTTAAAAACCAATTTATGAGTGATGGACGATATACTAGACATCCCAACTCTCCCGCATTTTAACAGCGGCTCCCTGATGCCCACAAACTGTAACAGAAATCCCAGAAATCGAGCAAGTGCGAGAGAAAGTTCCATTACGAGCAGTGAACGCTCTCTCGCTATCAAAAATATCTGTGCCCGGGTCCTCCTGTGGCTTCGGTGCCTGTGCCCTGGTCCTCCTCAATGCAGGTTTTGATGTCTGATCTACTTGGTGCTCCATTTCCAAGGAGGCTAACAAGGCTTCTTCCATTAAGAAGACAAAATGGAGTATTTTGCATAGGCCACATCCTGCCGTAAAATGTTATCTGGAAGCCAGATCCCACTATAAAACCAGCAGAACATGAAGAGCACCCAAGCAGGACATCTTCAAAGAATGTCAGATGTCCTAAGAGAGGGGTGGGCACCAACATTGCTCATGGTGGACATTTATTGGGGTCTGCGGTAGGCAATTTAACGATGTTCTACAGACCTTCACAAACCTTGCCACAGACGCTGGTGTCCTTGTACGGACACTTCGCCTATCCCTGCCCCGTCCTTGGTGCCATCAAATCTTACAGGGCACCAGGCACTGGGTCTTGCCATACAGCAGATGGCCACTTATGCCTACGATACCCCACTAGATCCAAAATAAGTCAAAATAATGGAATAGATTAAACTGTAGTGTTACTGTATCCGAATGGTGGCTGGAAACGTTTTAATAAACGATCCCCCTGACCATTAAAACAACAAAAAAAAACCCAACAAAACACATTTCAGCAGAATCCTAAAGACAGATTACTGCCTGGTGTGAAAACCGCACTAAATGTAATTGTATTACACAAGTAGAAAACAAAGTTAAAGCTGTATTGATCTTGGTGAAAAATGGTCTATTCTGAGACGTTTCGGGGAAAAAAGCATGACATAAAAGAGTACAAATGTAACGACTACAGCATCTGGATTACAGACACTTGTCACTGGTGGGAGGGATACAGAGACAGTAAAGAGATTCCAGAGCCGCTTCAATGGCAGAAGCCTTAGAGATAAATGAACCAAGGCCAACGTTAGTTATAGGTTTATCCCTACAGATCAAAGCGGTCGGCTGCCGAATAAATCCACGGCCCCGGGTAACAAATGCGTTATCACCGGCAGAAGGGAGGTGGAGGGTTTTTTTGCCTGTAAAGAATGTTCCCAGGCGATTGTAAATACAGCCAAGGCTGGGATTGGCATATAGCTCCTGAATCTAAGACGAGACCAACGACTGGTTAAGGTCCGAGTCTTTACAGCAGGAGAAAATGGCAGACTAGATGGCGGGAATGGGGCCGATCCACCAAAATTCTATGTTTCCATTTAATTATTAAAAAATGTTCACCCGTATCCTTTTACTCCTCCAAGGGGTGCATTCTAACCCTCTTTCTAACGTGACCGTCTGTCAGTTTTAGTTCCGTTGAATTTATGGACTGCAAGAAGCGCTATGGAAATAATAATTATAATACTAATATATCCGTATTGGTCCAAGAGAAGGTGGAGTTGCATTGGGCCAACCAGAAAAAAAATGGTAGCCACATAAGCTTTCAGGACCTCAGAGATCTCTTCTCCAGATCTAGGAGTTCTATCTCTGAAATGCTTATAGGACTCTATGATTTACTATAATAATAACCAACAGCTCGCAGACAGTGTATTTATTTTTAACATCCTATACATTGCACGCCAAAAATACTTTTTTTTCCCCTCCTTTAGGATGACATTTTAAATAAAAACAGATGATTTCTCTTCCTTTCCAGCTGGATTAAAGAGAGTTTATGCAATCGCGAACATCTGCATTAACGGTGATGAAAGAAGTCACAATCTCCAGACAAAAACTGGGAAACAGAACAGAACATCAGAACCGCTTCGTCCAAGATCAAACACTAATTACATTGACGAGGGATCCGATGTATAATAACGGAGGAGACCTATTACGGGTTTGTTGCAGCCAACGCGTTGTACAGCGGAATACGGTGGTGCTATATAAAGCAATTAAATAATAATAATAATAATAATAAGACATACCTTACTCTCGAGGTGGAAAATACTGTTCCTATTTTATTAATATCATAGATGATCCTTAATGCCAACAATTACCACGCCACATATGGATTGGGAATGGGTTACATGGTATAAGGGATTAAGTAGGGGGGCAAGAAAGAGATGATTTCTTCTAGTCCATACCAGCATGAGTGATTGAGACGTCTACAGACCTTAAATGAGGTACCTATAGCTAATAATAATATCAAGCACCAGTGATTTTTTTTTCCAAATGTACCCAAATCTTGGTGAAATTGTAATTAAAAGAAATCTAGTTGAGTGAATTGAGGTCCATAACTGACTCCAACTGGGACACTTATGGTCTGGTGGAAGGTGCGCTTCATGAGGCAAAGGTCTAACCTGGCTTTCTCGAGTCATTGTTACTGAAGGCACCAGGATAATATCGCCATACAGGGCAAATAGTAGGACCCTGGGCTAACGCACATTGTGATAGGGTAATTTGGGCTAGAGGGCTTTTAAAGGTCGAGGTAACATTTCCGTCCGGTTCTAGAGCAGGAAGAGGACAGTGGAGGACATGGGAGGTCCACTTGCGGCTGTTCCCACTTTATGTCCCGTCGGCTATCTGTTAGGTCGATCGCAATCTGCTTTGTGTTACGATCTCCCCAGTTATTGTTTACAAGAAGGAAGTTAGCTCTGTTTGACTGATGCAATTTGCTTGAATTTAACATTTTTGTAAAATAAACTCTCTCATGCCTGGTCGCATAACCCAAATATCCATTTCCTGAATTTTGTCTGTTTTTAACATCACACATTCCATGATAGTTGAACCCAAAAATTAAACCAATCAGTCTTATGTTTTGGCTGTTAGATCTTGGAATGTTAAGAACACTGGCAGAAAAAAAATGTTGATAATCATAAATATGCTTTATCCCTCCTTGGTACCCAAATCCCTGCGCCACTTTATCCTCCCCTGATGCCCCTCTTTTCTAGGAGCTGAGGATGTTTCCTGGGTATGATGGTCTCAAGGGGTTGATAAAGTCTTGATAATTTGTATAGAAACAAGAAACATTTGTAAATAAAAAAATAGACTATTCTTCTTCTGGACGCCTTATATATAAGTCTCGGTAAAGCCCTGCCCCCGACCAACTCCTCTAATCACGTCCCTTTAAACAAAAGTTACCCTCTTGGACCATCTGGAATGTCTGAGGCATGTGACTTGTTTCCATGGCCTGCGGGCTAGAGTGTCAATGACATGAGTCCCTAGGGCACAATGCTTTGGAAGCTTGTGGTTTTTAACCATTTGTTGCTGTCATGCAGGTATCAGACAAGCCACGGTCCCTGTTTTTTATGTCTTTTGTCTGCGGGTCTGTTAGTATACCGGTTAACGCGATATATATAGACAATATTTAATCTGCAAGGGCGATTAAAAAGTAAGGCCAGAACTCATATAAAACGTTGAAAACTCAACATTAGCATTGTTATATTCATGTTCCAGGAATTATAGGGAGAGTTTGCTGTCCCCGCCACCCCCCCAACTAAAGAAGAATGCATGTTAAAGTGCAGCAGCAGCTCATCCGTGATCCAATGATTCTTGACAGTGATTGGCTGCTGGAAACAGCCAACCAGCGGCTGAAAAGAGCTCTCGGAAATTAATGGTACAGCTTTTGACGCACATTCCCTGAGCCAACGCTGGAGGTAACAACCTGTATTCTGCACGGCAAATAGGTGGGGAGTTGGGGCAAGGGCCAAATACATATGGGGAGATTCTAGATTCCTAACCATATGCATTAAAGCACACGTGTTGGCGCGAGTGTCCTACCCATACATTAGCACTCCGTCTGTCTGAAGCCCATGCGCGTCCAATTTAACCTCTGTCATGTCAACAGCGAAAGGAGCAGGGATGTCTAGGAATCATAAAGGCAATTACTTTTACCCTAATGAAGAATGGAAATCGTAATCGCCCAATAACATGCGCGCCTGGTAACGAGTCAGGAGGCAGCCGGATAAAGAAAGCAATTAACTCGATTCCATGCTGTAAGGTGTCGCAATATCTACCGGGAAACGTCTTTCTTCCGCTGCGCCGGCGTCTCGAGATCCCGGTCCAAAGACTGTTTGACTCCCCCTTTTACACTTGAAGCAACTGTCATTTTACTCTTTCCCCTCAAATTTCAATCACATAAAAACAGAGACTTAAGAATCTTTTGATGTTTCTATGGAAACAACCTATCAGTGCCTGCCCTTGTGTCACCTGACGATTAAGTGTTCCCTGCAAAAAATATGAATGAGGCAAAATTCTTGTACCTATCTTCTCCCTATCATAACGTCTCAAGGAGAAACCAAAGTCGTCCTGAAAGCCTGATTCAGTCATTGTTCTCAGGACGAAGCTTATACGCAGGATACTTTATTTAAATACGCATGTATTACTATTTTTCCTAAATTAGTGAGTAAGCCTTGAATATCACTTGAAATTTGTCTTTCTTGCCAAAAGCACATTCTAATTCCTGACCTCATTCATCCTGTGAGAGACGGCATCTACCCGTTCATGCAGAACACGCGTTCGAGGCTCCGGGGCCTATCCCTAGAAGTGTTATACACAAGCCGTCCATCACCATTTTCAGCCGCATTTAAACGAATGGCAAATAAAAACCTGTAGAGGACTAGACATTTTTTTGATGAATTATCATTCATTCGTATACATCTGACCACACCCCTCACTCCATTTATATATGAATTTATTTTTATTAGAAATTTATATCTATATTCTAATTTATATCTATATAACCTTTAATATAATAATAATAATAAAATAAAATAAATTAAATAATATATATATTTCTTTTTTTTTGTTATGTTATGGGTAGGAAAATGAATGTAGTTTTTGTGATCATGTGCTGCAGGGATGTTTTTATTATTATTAATTTCATTTTATTTAGCGGCATCATACTCCATAGCGCTGTACAGCGGCTAAACAGGGCATAAGGAGTAGTTTATCCCATGACAATCTATACTTACAAAGTAAGGAGGGTCCTGCTTCAAAGAGCTTACAATCTAGAATACGGTTAGATATATTGCACAAGTTCTATTAATGTCAGAGCCGGAATAATTGTTATTTTAACAGAAACGTCCACATATCTTCCATTCTCACGGCCTCCGAGAACTACAAAGCAGTGAAGGTGGGAATAAAGGGCGGAGGGCTTTTCTCATGTTAGGGGGTGAGAGGTGTAGTATAATGGAAATGGGGTTAAGTGTTTTTGTGCAGCGTTGTACGGTTTTTGTCCATTAACCAAATTCCACTGGCTCAGGACAAGCAAATAAAATGAATAAAACAGATTGTGCAAGATGTAACTAAATATGCAACAGTACCGTTTCTCAAATTAAAAGTTAAAAAAATCCAGGTTTTGATTTTTAAAATAATTGAATACCCATTGTACAGCTCTGCAGAATATGATGATGCTAAATAATAATAATAATATAATTTTTTTTTTATTTTTTATTTTTTTACGCGTCTCATCAGGCAAATTCTAATTAAAACCAGAACATGTTTCGGCAAATATAGACAGCTTGACATACTGAGCCTACACTTAATAGATCCTGTTTTTCCCACACACACACACATACACACACAACCCCCATACTAATGACATCAGACGCGCCGAGGGAAAACCACACAATAATCACATACCATGGGGAGGAAAAAAAATCCGAGCGATTCAGCAGGACCCAGACGTCTCTGCCTGAGAATATCAATGGAATTTACTACTGTCCACGCCGGATGAACGCATGAAGTCAGATACACACAGAGGAGCTTAAAAAAGCACCCCGGCGACGCCATAGTTACCAGATAACCCCCATCAATACTTTTATTACTCGAATCAGATTTTACATTTTCTGTTCCAAAACAATTGTATTTTTCACAAAATGGGGTTTCCAGCTGTGTGTGATATATATATATATACACACACACAAGAATTATTTAAAATGAATATACCGTATTTGCTCGATTATAAGACAAGGTTTTTTCCAGAGCAAATGCTCTGAAAAATAACCCTCGTCTTATAATCAGGGTCGGCTTATAATCAGACCTCATATAGGTCTGATTATGAGACTAAGATCCAGATCCCCCGCAGCGATGCAGGGGACCTGGATCCTCCTGTGTTAACCCCCCCCTCCAACTTACCGGTGCTTCTGAGTCCCCGGTGCTTAGTCCGGGCAGCGTGTAGAGCTCTATGCGATTCGCGTGGAGCTCTACATGCTGCCCGGACTAAGCACCTGGGGCTCAGATGCAGGGGACCTGGACCCTCCTGTGGTATGCGCCCCCCCCAACTCAGAAGCACCGGTAAGTTTGGAGGAGGGAGGGGGAGTGTTAAATGGGGGGTGTAAGGCATTTCTGGAGGCAGAGTGCTCTGTGAAATGCCTTTTAACCCCTTTAATGCCACTCTGCCTCCTGAAATGCCTTAAACCTCCCTATATGCCACTCTTCCCCATAATATGCCTTTTAACCCTCTAAGTGCCAGAGTGGCATATAGGGTTAAAAGGCATATCATGGGGCACAGTGGCATATAGGGGGTATAAGGCACTTCTGGGGCAGATGTGCATAACTGGGGGGCAGGTTGGAAAATAGAAGGAAATAAAACCAAAATATTTTTCTCAAGCATAGCTTTTATTAAAAAAATTGTTTAAAGGAATTAACATTTACTGGTAAAACTTTTTTCCTATAGGGTCGTCTTATATTCAGGCTTTTTCTTTTTTTCCTAAATTAATATTAAGATTTGGGGGTCGTCTTATAATCAGGGTCGTCTTATAATCGAGCAAATACGGTATAAAGAATTAGACCCAAATGTCCCTGTTTAGGAGGGACAGTCCCTCTTTCAAACCCAATTACATTTAAATTAAAAACATAACCCTTGTGTACGTGGATCGTTGTTATATTGCGTGATAAGGATTCACACCGCCTGTATTTTGTCGTTTTGGGGAAGTGGAGCAGTTTCAGTCCAGTATTTGACTTGGCCGACCACGTTCAGGTTGTGTAAACTGGAACCAAACTGGCTGAATGTCCCCCCTCCCCCCTTACATTTTCGGGTATTCTTGCGTGTCTGGAAGGACTTCAGCCCCTGGACATCTTATGCCCTAACAGAAACTAAGTATATCGATGGGGCTACCTGGCGATCCTACAGCAGGAGAAGTCAACCGGCAATGATCCAGCAGGATCTGGAGCTATGGTTCCCACGGCGCCGAGGTGGAAACATGGAATTTGACGGCAGATAAGAACCGTTCTGCCCGTTTTTCCTGATGTAGACTAAATAAGTTCCTGGTCATAGTCATATCACAGGCATGTTTACATTCCCTTACTGCATTAACCTCTACCACTTCCGCTGGAAGGTCGTTGCACTGATCTACCACCTCCACCCTCTCCGTCCAGCTCCACAGGTGATGTTAACCATCTCTGGAAGACACCAGCACCGCAGGTCTCCCTGACTGCGAGGGACGCCGCTTATCTACAGGGCAATTCTTTTATTACTCCGGACCAAAGCCGCTGACTCAGCCCTTCCAATAAATATAATTAAGACATCGCTGGCCATTCCTGGCAGATCCGGTGTTATCCCTCCCCAGGGTTCACTTCCACCAGGGAGAAGACTTCTTGGCCTTCATTCCACTGTAACAAAATAACCAAAATCACTAAAGACTGAAACAGATACACAAGACTCCGGGGAAAGAGGTCTTATTATCAGTCACTGGAGGAGAAGACATCCCAAGGTAACTGAGGTAACCGAGGTAACTGCCCCGAACAGCACCCGGGAGGTGAATCCATATGTCACGTGTTCCTGTATAATGTGTGGAATACACGCTAGCCAACCAGTTCCCCTTATACCGTGTCCTAAATTACCACCGCACCTACACCTTTCCTCTCCATGACTTCAAACCTCCACACGGAGACAAGGAAGACGGAAGGCCCCCCGTAGAGCGTGCGATACACGGATGGAGGAACGAGGAGAGCTGGTGCCGCGGAAATTCAGGACCCCTGGAGGCAACTACCTTTCCCTGAACTTCCTCATTTCAGGAGGTTGTCCCGTGTGGGGCTGAAGTGTTTTCATGCAGAAACACCGTGTAACACGCTTAGAATTATGACTCAAATCAGACAGTCAAGATCTGCTTATCTTCCCCAAAAAACCCCATTAACTCCGTTCCCTTATTTGACAAAGTAAGCTTTTCACACAAAAAAAACCCTTCCATTCCACCTCCACATTCTTCAACGATAGGAATCTGCCCCGGGGGCAAACAGGATAACGGGTTAGAGACTTCTTCACATCAAGGGGTCAGATAACAATAAATCATCGGCCCCAATGTATGTGTGTGTGTGTATGTGTAAGAATGTGTGTATGTATGTGTAAGAATGTGTAAGTTTGTATGTATGTATGTATGTCTAAGTATGTGTGTATGTATGTGTAAGTGTGTGTATGTGTGCATGTATGTAGAAGAAGAAAGGAGTTAAGTGCCAGACCACAAACACACCCGTGGAATAATCGTGAGTCTCGAGAAATTCCAAACGAATCTCCAGCGCCGAGGGTACAGCGGACACAGAGTCAGTTACGGACCCTCTACCCCTTTCTGGTCACTCACGGGCTTTGGGTCCGCATGGATCCGGCCCTGGACACTCCTTTCTGGACTTTGGGGCCAGCACAGTGAGGGGCAGTGAGAGAAGCATGGGGAGGAATAAGGCAGGGGGGTTTCCTATGCTAATCTAGACTTCTGATGGGGGTCCTGTGTATGCTATACATACAATATAATAACGCTACTGTCCGGCTCGGGTTCTAGATCGGAACATTCTAAGAAAGCAGCGGCTGAGAAAACGCAGAACATGCGCGACATAAACCCGCTCGGTGCACGCAGCAGATGGTTTGCCGAGAAGGTGACCCCCTGTAATCGGAGCTCCCGGCCCAGCGGCCACCACATTCTGCAAACATCGTCATTTCATGGCTTGTGAACAAATGAAGAAAGGTTTTCGGAAGCGCTGAGCGCACAACGGGCGGCCTCGGCGACACCAACATGCGCAGAGAAACAGAATCCCACCGAAGATCCGACCCATGCGCTCCGTCTAGTCTGATGTAAAGACTCGCTATCCCATGCATGTTTAATAACCTCACTGTATTACCCTCTACCACTTCTGCTGGGTGCCCGTTCCACTTAGTTACTACCTTTTCAGTAAAGTAACACTGTTTACCTGTTTTAAGCATCTTAATTGATTTTGGGCAGAATGCAATAGTTAACCCTTTGATTGCCACTGCATAGACCCTGGACAGCCCCTCTGGACTCAGATCGTATCAAGTGCTATTCAGAACAAGCAGCCAGTGTAAGGAAGTTGGAATTTACTTCTAGGGTGGTGGATAAGGGAGACAGCCTCCCAGCAGAGATGGTAAAGGGCAATACAGTGAGGGCATTAAACGGCAAACGGGTAATCGATGGTGAAAAACGTACAATCTGCCCCTCGTGAAAAAAAATAAAGGCGTTAAACACCTTTTGAGAAGGGGGGGGAGTAATGATCTCATCGCACCTTTCTACAGAATGACATCATTTTTGTATGGGTTCCAAACTGACATCAGCACACGTTCAAATGATTAACAAAATACATAAATAATCTTAGTAAACCCGGACCGCTGACCCAAAAACCCCACAATTATACCCAAAACTATTCAGTCTGATTTATCCGTATAAAGACGAGATGTGTGATAAACCGTTACAGCCGGCAAAAAAACCCGAAGGATTCTGGGATGTATATTTAGACCGGCGGCCATTTTTAGATTTAGAAACATATGGTAGAAAAAAAATGTCTAATGGAAAATGTGTAGCGGAAGGCTAAAGAGCAAAGGGTTAACGGGCTGCACTGATTGGTCAGAGGCTGGTCCCGTATATAATATATACTTTAATTCCACGCTCCAGTAGACAAGGTGATCTGATCCAACAGGACACTCGTAACCAATATGCAGCCTGCATGACATCATAGATCTCAAGGAGTCATCGCTTAAAGAGGTAAACATGTCACCCTACATTACTATGATGTCATCATCACGGTCTGCCACTCTGTAACATTTCTGCACAAGGATTATGATGCATTTAAAAAAAATGGATACATTTTAGGGCAAAATCTGAGAGTCCAGGCAGTTTGTACATTTCATGCACGATAGATTGTAAGCTCCCAAGACCAGGGACGGCGATTTCTTGCGTGGTAAATAATGTCACTACCCCCTACGGTGACACCGCTACGGAGTCTGCTGGCGCTATATAAATAAATGTGAGTGATCGTCATCTTAATGCAACCCCCCCCCCCAAATAAACTCACACTCACCCCCTGCGTGGGGAACAAGCTTTATTTACACGCAAAACACGGCGTCACCATGTGTGGGCTTTCCTGCCATTGTTACATTAAAGTGACACATTATCTCACGGCACAGCGGGTCACACAAAACGGGCCGGCCGGGTCAGATAAGCAAGTGGTCACGGCTATATACACTGTATATATATATATATATACACACATAGAAAAGATAAAGGCAATGCAATGACATCACTGATGATGTCATACTTCTATTCAAAATGCAGAATCCAATGCATACAATAACAATGCAGCAAGAAACCCCCCAATTAGTCTACATCCTGAACACAGCGGAATATGTATTCCTAGTTAACCCTGTGTATGCCAGGTGGGTGGCTTTTCAACGCATTGTGCAGCCAGAGACACCCAGTTCCTTGGCAGGTATTCCCCTCCCCCACCTCCCACCTGATGACTTACCTGTTGGTAGTCGGGGTCTTCTGGTCTGAAGTCCCCACTCAGGGTCTCCCATTGTATATTGAGGTGGGGGAGCCGGTGCAGGAGATTCACCCACCAAGGTGGGGTGTAGCTGATGGCGGCGGCCATGGTGATTCACAGCCGGTCCGGGCTCACGGGCATGGGGGGGCACTGGGGGGATCGGGGGCTGCTGGGCTCGGCTGAGGTCTCAGGCTGACCCCCCGCAGTCCATTCAGAGGCTCATTAACCGGATTGGGGGCTGATGCTCCCCTCTGCCCCCCAGCTCATCCTCAGCCGGGGGGGTGTGCGGGTCCCCGGGCGGATAACACACGGGGGTCCCTGTCTGGATCGGTCTCTGCAGCCGAGATCCGGCTCTTTGTTCCCGTAGACTCGCTCAGATTCAGCCCCTCCTTCCCAGTCCGATGCCAGCCCTCATCTCTCCGTATCCGCCCCCTTCCCTGCCTGGAACCAGCCCTCTTGGCTGAATCCGCCCCCTTCCCTGCCTGGAACCAGCCCTCTTCCCTGAATCCGCCCCTTTGCCTCTCTGGTACCAGCCCTCCTCGCTGAATCCGCCCTCTTGCTGCCTGGAACCAGCCCTCCTCGCTGAATCCGCCCCTTTGCCTCTCTAGTACCTGCCCTCCTCGCTGAATCCGCCCTCTTGCTGCCTGATACTACCGGTAGCCCTCCTGCATCTGAACCCGCCCCCTTCCCTGATTGGTACCAGCCCTTCTGTATGTATTCACTCCCTCCCCAATCTTATGCCCGCCCTCTTCTATCAGTATCCTCCTCCTCCCCAGTCTGATTCCCGCCCTCCTTTATCAGTATCCACCTCCTCTCCGTCTCCTACCCTGATGCCCGATGCATTATCTTATACATTCACTCCTTTAGATCTCCCACTTTAATGAATTCACCTCTCTCTCTCTCTCTGTAATAGTTTTTTTAACCATTTGCCTTTCATGCAACAGATTCTTCCAGACAACTCCCACCGGTTTCCAACAAGTTCCTTGCAATTTTAGGGACAATTAGGCTTTTATCGAATTTTTGGGGGTTTAAAAAAGGTTTTCTCCAAAAGAACTGGATTTCTCTGCTGTACCCACTTTATATAGGATGCATACAATATGTTTCCATAGATATCAGTTATGTATTTAATAAGCATCTTTAAACCTTAAATATTTTAATTGAATACATATTTCTGCGCTGAAATGTTATGGAATAAATACTAAAGCATCTAAAACTAGCCAGATATTTTATTTTATGTTTCTGTAGCTGGGTCAGAATAAGTGACTTTAATGAATTATTGATATCAGAGCAATCGGCCCTCTAAAGCAAAGGCAGAAAGCTAGATCTAGTGCTTTAGACACTGAATTGTGAGTGTTGGTTCTTTAAAGTGGTTCGGCATCTACTAATAAAATCATTACCGGTGCCATGCTTGGCATATGCGTAGCTATACATTATTAATAATTATTATTCCGGGAAACATGCTCTAATTCATGAATATGTCAAAACAAGAAAATAGTATTTCCAAATAGGATGTCTGGTTTTGGAAAATAAATCTTTCAGATGAGCTCATCTTGGAGGTGAGTCAAAGACGTGTTTCCCTCAAAAGGAATAGGTTTAGGACAAAAAAAAGTTCTTTTTTTAGACGTAAATTGAGCCATTAGGAAGCCTTATAGATCAAATGGCAAATGCATTGATGTTGTAGGATCTATGTAGAATTCTATGTTCATAATGTCTTCTTCAGTGGGCTAATAACATTTTGGAGGTCACCAGAACACAGTTGACTTCACTGGACCTACCAAGTTCCACTGCTGAGTCCCTCGTAGCTCTTAGTGGCTACTCAATTGATGTTATGGTGCTGTCCAAGAATGAGCAGCGTGACGGACAGCTTTGCTTTCGCCTGCATCGGACTCGGTTCATCACAAACTCAAATGGCCATGTGTTGTTCTGAAGACGTGGTGCCCTCTCAGTCATCTCACAGGCAAGGAAGAGTCTGCCGGGCATTGTCTTATTAGTTTCTAGCGACTGGAGACGACATATGGCTTTGGTATATAAAAAAAGCTATAAAGGACACTGCGTTTGCGCAAAGATGCATCAAGATATTATTTTTGGTACATAAAAAAATAAATAGAAAAATAATAAAAAAGTATACAAGAGGAATTTTAAAAGAAATGGAATAAAGATTATTAGAAAAATAACCATTTGGGCGCTAAAACGATATTTCCAAACAGCAATGAGATTTAAAAAGGCACAAAGCAACAGAATTCCTTCCGTTCTAAAAACCAGAGTCTTTTCTTCTTGTGGGTCGCGATGGAGACACGATGATGATGCCATCAGAGTCATCCGAGTCTTCTACAGGTTGCTGGTTCTTCCCTGAAATTTTTGATCCAGAACATATTCCCCGCATTAAAAGCATGGAAAACATTTTTATATTTTTGTAAATTGCACAATAGTTCTGGTTCACTCACCTAAAGGCAGACGTTGCGGTGAACCTTTGATGGACCCTGGTCTTTTATGAATTGATTCTTCTTCTTCTTCTGATGTTAGCTCTTCAATCAAATCCTCACTGAGGTCTCCAGAGCTTCCACCAGCTGTAGATCAAGTAATAAAGCAGATGACAAAAAGGACCCACGGAGGACGACCCTCTTACCGGGGGTTAAAAAAATCTAATAAATACCTCATAAAGTGATCACAATTATAGTAAAGCCATCTCTCCATGTTTTGTTTATTTACCTAAAGAGTATCGAGCATCGCGGTTGGGAGACCTGCGTGAAAACGATGACCTTGGGCTCTCTTTCGGAATTCTGCTAGGGCTGTCTCTGTCCTTCAGTTCTCCGGCCCTGAAAATAACACAGTATACCTAAACGTCAGCTCCTTCAAGTTTCACCAAGTAAAATTCACCAACAGTAACGGCACAGAGAGTAAAGAAAAAAGAAACATTTCCCGATTTTAAGACAAACTTTGAAACAATATATCATGCATAGAACTAGGACCCGATCCGTTCACTCATTACTGCACCTGCTGCTGAGCATTTTCGTCCGAGCCAGATGTGCTCTGAAAGTAGCCTGCAGAAAACTGACCGAGTCGTCTTCGTTCTTGCCATGGTCTGGTGGGTCCTGCAATGATAGGAAATCAGCCATGATTGTTGGAGTGCCGTTCTCCCCGTCTATAATCAATACATTATTATCGAGGGTGATTTTTGGAGCAGCCATTAATTCGAGGGTCAATGACCAAACCTTTTCCAGGTGATACAGTTTGTGGGATAACTTCAGCCACCCAAATTGCCAACGTGGCGAACCCACAAACATCATCATCGGTGGTCAGAAGTCACTAGGGTTCCAGCCTTTCCTTTTTTTTTATCAGTCCATACTCTGTTTACTTACTGCTAGTCAAACATATGACATAGGACCACTTTACAGAGCTGAACGGTCACAATGGGGGGGTCACAAATCACCTGACGGCTGAGACTGTCAGCGCTGGGAGACTTGGAACGAGGTCCTGTAGAGGATAAGTACTTCTGTCTCGCTAAGTGCCCTCGAATGGCTGCCTGAAGCATTTCAGCCACCTGTGTGCGAAAACCAACACGTTAACGTTACTACAACCCGGCAAGGCTGGCGATGATATAAAGCACGTAAAAGCATTTACCTCCAACAACAGGAAGATTGAGAACCTTGGGGATATATCTGTACAATTCTTAAAACTAGCCTTATCACCATAGCAACCATTGGAATGGTGCAATCAGCAGGAACATTGCACAAAAATAACTTTATATGCATAACCCATTTTATAGATCAGCACCAAAACTACAAAAATTAGAAACAAGAAGATAATAAAATAAATATTTTGAGAAGATATTCCTTCTTATTTAAGATTCCTTATGCTTGTTAATGAAGAATCCATCTGTTACACGCTGCAGCGCGTTGGAAAAAAAATATATTTCCTTCTCCTTTTTTAAGAAATCTGAATAGGATTTTTTCTCTAGAATTTTTAAATATTTATTTTAATTGTAATAAAATATATATATATTAATATAATATTATATATAATACTTAAACAATAATAATATAATAATTAAGCTAAAGTTGTGTAGAAGCAGTAGGCTGGGTTCATTCTAAAATCTCCAAGATATAACTAAATCTGTGTTTGAAATAGAACGTTCTTTTTTTCCTCTGTAATAAGAAACAATTACACGTCGCATCTCATAGCATATCGAACGTACGATGGAAGAATCGCAGGCTTCCAGATCTCGATTCCCATAATCGTAATGAGATCGCAGACTATATGTCACTACGAAGCGGCCAGTCGGGAGGCAGTATGATGATATCATCAGTAGCCAATCAGGTGCCTCGGCCACGTTTGGAGTCTTATTAGTGCAGCCATCTGCGTCTTAGTGAGATGTAAGGCCCGCAGAATGGGCACGGAGGTCAGGCGGCACATCGGGCTCTTTTAAGATAGATTTCAGGAGCAGGGCTGTGCTTCGCGGTTGGAAATTGCTGGGATATAAAGTGTTTCCCAGCCTCTGCTGCCCTCGGGAGAATCGCATTGACATCGCTGACTCCTTAATCTCCCGAATGTTCTTTGATGCATTAGTAAAGGAATTTATACGGCCAGGTAAAAGCGGTAATTTACGGCGCGGGTCAGGAATAAGTGACGGCGATGCAGATACCGTACACATACTGCTCGGCTGATTTAGTTCAGTATAGCTTCTGTATTAGTCAATCCCGATATATGGTTTAACCCCTTACGGTAATAGAAGCTGGCCAATTAGCCATTCATATATAGCTCATATAGGAACATATAGAACCACATAATTGATGGCAGATCAGACCCATTCGGCCAGTCTAGTCGCCTGTTTCTCCTGCTGTAAAGACTCAAACAATAATCAGTTGTTCGTCTCATCTTAGATTGAGGAGCCATATCCCTATCCCATGCACGTTTAAATTCCCTCAATGTATTAGCCTCTACCACTTCTGCTGGGAGGCTGTTCCACCCTCTCAGTCAAGTAGAAAACAAAACCTACTATATTTTGTCTTATATTATTGGGCAAGAACTCTCAATTATCACTAATTAAGATGGTTAAACACGCCTGCATTTTTTTTTATCAATGGACAGAAATCATTTTGCTTACCTCCAATTCAGCGTTTTCCTTCTGTGAGAAAAAAAAAAGAAAAAGAAACTTAAACAACTCCATGCCAAAGCGTGCAAAATAATTGTAACTTAACATTAGCATTTGCATGTATTATTATCTTTTATTTATACAGCACCAGACATTTCCGCAGAGCTTCTTCCACTGCATACATTCAAAGGGTCTGACAAAACTAGAATTGACTAAGATGCATTAGAAAGCTTACAATCTACAGAATGCTTTATGTCCACCTACATTTGTAGGCGTACAGAGGCCCTTTATCACTCCCATCACTCCTGTGTTCCAGTGGGCCCTTTATCACTCCCATCACTCCTAGGTGTTTGCAATGGCCCCTTTATCACTCCCATCACTGTGTTCCGCCCTTATCACTCCCCATCACTCCTGTGTTCCAATGGCCCTTTATCACTCCCATCACTCTCTGTGTTCCAATGGCACATTGTGTTCACTGATCGTTAGAAAACCCTTGTGCAATTATGTTACAGCCAGAAATGTCCTTGTTCTCCATAGAAACAGCTAAGTGACCCCAAACTTTGAACGGTGGTGTATATAATGTTAATTGCAAGCCCCATGTCATAGATTAATCATACTAAACTGTAAAGGGTAGGAGTTGGGAAAATTATAGATCCACTTGCTAAGTTGGAGCACATAAGGCTTTCTCATTAGTTCTCTGGGTTGGTAAAATTCTCTGTAGGTAACAATTAAGCATCCCAAAGGCCGGTACGAGTAAGCAGTACCTTGCTCTTATATCGCCTCCAGTTCTTCTGGATGAGATCGGCGGCTTCTTGCTTCCGCTGCCTCTCTCTTGCAGTGGCGGAGGAGACGGGCCCTGATACCGCACTCTGGTCACTCCTTCCAGAACCTGGACGGGATCCTTGCAAATCATTCTGCCCGACAAAAGCAACCGCACCAAAAATGAGTTTTATAAGCATTTTAACGTTTTACGCAGTTAAAAAAAAAAATTCTGTAGGTGCGTTGAGCAAAATGGTGTTTGGTGCGGCTAATTTTATTATTATTTTTATATTGACATTGGTCCTGGCAATACAGGAAAATATGAAATTCTAAATTTGTGGGAAATAACACCAAACATACTTAAAAATTACCTTCTTCACATCTTTCCTGGTAAGTTCTTCTCATGCTTCTCATCTTCCAGCTTCAGCCTCCAGCTTCTTTTTTTTTGGTTAAGCCTCCGAATCTCTTCACTAATTGAAATAAAGCAAATAAAGCCCAAATCCAGTATGTTAAATTACTTGGGGGGGGGGGGGATTTCCAAAGACACTTTAAGTCTTTCATAAACTGCCCACCTATCTGTGAAAACCATCACATTTTAAATAAAATCATAACTCAATCCAGCACAGAAATCCACCCCAACACTGGCATATTTGTTATTTGTATTTTGCGTCCTGCTTTTTAAGGTATTCAGACTTCCAACTCTGAGGCCATATTTTCCTAGAACAAATAATCTACCCTACCATTCAAAAGTGGGGTCACTTAGAAATGTCCTTGTTTTTGACAGAAAAGCACATTTTGTCCATTCAAATAACATGAAATGGATGAGAAATCCAGCGCAGACAGGGTTAATGTTGTAAACGTCTACTGTAGCTGGAAACGGATGATTTTTAATGGAAAATCTTCATAGGCGTACAGAGGCCCTTTATCACTCCCATCACTCCTTTATCACTCATGTGTTCCAATGGCCCTTTATCACTCCCATCACTCCTGTGTTCAAATGGCCTTTATGACTCCCATCACTCCTGTGTTCGAATGGCCCTTTATGACTCCCCATCACTCCTGTGTTCCCAAATGGCCTTTATTACTCCCATCACTCTGTTTCTAATGGCCATTATCACTCCCATTCACTCCTGTGCTCCAATGGCCCTTCATCACTCCCATCACTCCTGTGCTCATATGGCCCTTTATCCACTCCCATCACTCCTGTGTTCCAATGGCCCTTTATCACTCCCATCATACCTCTCCTCATTCCTGTCCTTCAAACGTTGTAATTGCTTCTCTAATTCCGTCTTTTCTTGTTTTAGTGTTTTAAGTTCTGTCCTGGAAACAGAAGCACATCGGTGGATCATGTAAATAAAGCTGACTTGATGCAGAATTGATAAAGGGGTCTTAGAAAGCATATAACCTACTGACCGGACCATTCAGTTGTCTTCTATGGTGAAAAGACCACATTTCTGTACAAAAGCATCACTGGGTTCAAAGCATTAACTAATAGCGCACGGCGTTACTGTACACAGGGGAGGATGCGGAACTAATAAGATCATACATTTCATTTGTCATTTCTTTCTATATTAAGGTGAATATTAACATCTCGAACTGCAAAAAGACATCAGGTTATTACCTATAAAGGGCTGTAAATCATAAGGATTTAATATAACAATAATATCATTTTCTTCTGTCCAACATCAAAAATTTGAAACTGATTTTTTAAAAAGAAAGATCTAGGGGGTTTCCCCTTTAAAGAGCCATAAAATGTTAGAAACATCCTTTTTTTTAGTACTTGGTAGGTTTGGCTTGTAAGATGGGAGATGTGTTTGGCAAGGCAGAAAAGCACCGCTAAATCATTTCGCTTAGTAGATTAATTCCAAGAATATGTTGATTAAAGATAAATATTTTTAAAATCTGGACCTATAATAAACAGAAGTACACTACAGCCCCGTGACTACATCGAAATGAAATATTATGATGTACATAATTATCTAATATCCCCACGAGGTTATGGTATAATTTTACGCACACATCTTAAATTCTCTAAACTTTGACTTCTGGCCAACAATACTACCAGGTGAAATTTTAATAGGACAGACTGAGCTTGTTCTGCAAAGTTAATGGCATAGCCTCACGTGGATGGCTTAAGTGGAATAGCACTTTTAAGGCCTCTAAACTCTCGCTGACATCACAAATAAATAAAAAAAAGCCCCCGTACTCTTTGGAGCCAAGAAGGATTTGAAGGGCAGCTCGATCTTCTTTGATTTTCTTGACCAGGTTCCTTAAACGTTCACATTCCTCGTTAAGGTCGGGCTTGACGCTGGAAGAGTCATTTTCCTTCTGAGACTTGGGATCTCCTTTGAGCTGAGACGTTTTAATTTGCGCTTCCGGGGATGGACTTTGATTCTCCAACTTCTAAACATTTAAAAAAACAAACATACCGGTATTTGATATTTTTTATATGTGTCAAGAGTCAGTGTGTGTGTATGTAGTGCTGGAGTCAGTCTGTGAGTATCACATAGACAGACGCGTGTACATGAATGTTAGCATGTGTGTTACCGTAAGGTGTTTGTGAGCATGTGTTTCTGTTACAGTATGGTGTCAGTGTGTGTATGTGTATGAATAATGGTTAAACATCCAAGCCTGAGCATTTATGGTGTAAAATGAAGGGGTTAACTGCAGTACCATACAAAGTGGAGGAAATGTGTGTTTAATGTTGCATTGCCCCATTAAACATCCTTTAAACGCAGACCATGGGGTAACATGGAAAAAAAAAAAAAAACATGGTTGGGGAAGAAAAAAGTTGGCTCCTAAATTTTTAGGGTGGCCAAATTTGTTGACACCTGAAGTGAGGAAATTTTAGTTTACTGAAATATGTGGAACAGCCTCTCAGCAGAAGTGTTAGAGGCCAATTACAGCGAGGGTGCTTGGCTTCCAGACTCTCACCTTTTCGAGTTCGGAAATCCTCCTCACCAGCCTCTGTTTGCTCCAATCACTATAACCTAACAATCGAAAAACAGATTCTTATTTACGCAAATCGCCATTTTTTTTATGAAATAAGATAAACATGTTTACTAGACTCACCAAACTTTTATAATCAAATTCAAAACATCTGAAAACAATAATAATAGCAACCAGGAAAGACTAAGAGATCTCAATATGTACAGCTAGAAGGACAGAAGAGAGAGGGGATGCGATAGAAACATTTAAATACATAGAAGGATCTAACAAAGTACAGGACGGAAGGTTATTTCAAAGGAGGAGAAGAGGGTCAGAGGCGTAGTTGTAATGGAAGGGAGCCTGACTTTACAGAGAAGGTGCTGGATAAGTGTATTTGGCACCCGGGGCAGATTATTTGCCCAACCAACACTTTACAATGTAAAACCACAGACCTCTTCCGTGTCCCTGTCTCCTTTCCCGCAGCTTCGCTTCTTCTCTTCAAACTTCTTCTTCCGTCTTTTTCTTCTGTCTTCGTCCTCTTCTCCTTGGTATCAGCTCCGCTGACCAGGCCTCAAAGAGCGTTTCTTCGAAAGGGTGGAGCGATTGGTGGAACAGGAGATAGGCTGTCCACGTGGTTGCGTGCCGTAGCTCCGCACCCCTTTTGCGGAAGTACTCTGGGAGGCCTGGTCAACGAAGCTGATTCCGGGTAGAAGTGGACGAAGAAAGAAGGCGGAAGAAGAGGCAAGAGAAGATGCAGAGACAGGGACTCTGTGGGTCCATGGAGAGGGTAGGGAGACATTGACGGAAAATTTCGGGGAGACTTGGGACCTCTGTGTGATACCCATGATGACCGGCACCCGGGGTGGATCCCCTCCAAGTACACCACTGGGAACAACCTCCCAGTAGAAGTGGTAGAGGCTAATACAGTGAAGGAATTTAAACATTTATGGGTTAGGCATACGGCCCCTGAATCTAAGACGAGACCAATGACTGATTGAGGCATGAGTCTTTACATAAGGAAAAACCTATCTGCCATGAAATTCACAGAGCACTTTAATATGCATTGTTATTTAGCGTGACTGCCGGCGACAGTAACGTGACGTTAAACTTGTAGGCCCTAGATGGTACCTTTGGATCTGACTGACGTAGGGGACTGGGCCAATGCTCTGTCCAGATCGGCTTTTAAGCTTTGGTTTTCTTCTTGAAGTTCCTTTGCTTGTTTGGATAATCTCATCACTGCAGAATTCAGCACTTTTTGTCTTTTCTGCGATTCTTTGCTTTCCAGGGGCAATCTGCCACAAATAAAATAAACGTGTGCAAAAAAAAAAAAAAAAAAAAAAGATTTAAAATGTATTATAATCAAAAAAAAGAAACGCCACAATTTAAAGGGGCTGCTGGCCAGAGTATAATAGATCCCAGATGATAAGTGATGGATTTTCTCTACTTGTAACCGTTTTTACCTTCAAGGATGCAGTCATTTCTGACTTCTAACATACACAGGGCTCCTTAGATTTTGCCAGCGGCTTTTGTATTAACTGTTAACGTTAATTCATTACAGGAAAGCGAGCACATTCACGATTAATCCCGATCACTGCATAATTCAGCAATGGATTTACCAAGCGTATTCGGTCTGCTGTGCTGTTTGTGTATTCATTAGTGAGTAAATGACATAAAAAATCAGGTTTACCAAATTTGGGCAAAACGACACGTGATTTGGTAGCCAAGAAATACACACCTCTTCTCTGTTGTCTCGGCTTTAGCCAGGAGAATTTGTAGCCTTTGAATCTATGAATACAGAAAACCCAATACTTTGATGAAGTCCATAACACAAAGCCTAGTAACGGCAAATATTCTAAGCCTACACGTCAACTATGGATTCAACTAAGGGTCGCTGTTTTTGTTCAATAACATTTTCTTTAAGAGATGCCTCTAGTAACTCCTTTATGGGGTATTTTCATGCACCTCCGAGGTGTTGAATGGAATTTAGCAGGTCTGAGATATAATATACATTAAAAGCACGTCGATGAAGGTGCCAGTGCTGTTGTAAGGCCACAGAGGAACGCCAGGACCGCAATCTTCTTCTTTTCGGGAAACTCTCTCCAAATGGATACGTAATCCCTTCCTTCTCAACATGGTGAGACCAAAAATGGGCCACATGTTCCCCTCCGAAAAGTGGAATCACTGAAGTATTTAAGGGGATGAGAGAACCAAAAGGTCAACCCACATACCCCACCAAAAAGTAGAGTCATCCAGGATTTCTGTTCAGTGTTACAGATCTTAGATTGTTGGCCCTTGGAAAATAACTCTACCCTACTGGTTTCCATCACAGCTATGGCAGTATAATGTCCCCCACCAATGAAGAATGCATTTTTAAGTACTTAATAAGTTCTTATAATGCATTCTACAATTCCTCGAAAACATAAATGGTGCAGATACATCGGGGGGCAATTATGATGAGTGGAATGTCTGTAAGTGATTGTAGATAAATGTATTCACAAAGAGATAATGGCTGAAGAGATAATTCAGCCATCATTCTACTGAGTATATTCTAAGAGTATATTCAAATAATTGTAAATTTCTTGTAATAGACCCATTTAGGATTTACCTCTTCATAATAGGCCTCCATTGCGATCTTCATCTCCTCCAGGCTTGTGGTTTTCAGCTCTGTCTGCAGTTTGCTAAATGAACACAAATTGAGAAAATGACACATAGTATAAGGCTGGTGGATTTTAAACAACGGGATCATTTCTCATTAGGGCCTGGCATCCCCAGACTACCTAAGACACTTACGTTACAGTCAGATGGTACCATATTACTGAATGAGTTCACTTACGATGACTTATGATGTCATATCCTTGTGTGATCTCTAATGAATCCAGATGCATGAATAGGAACAGAAAGGTAGAGACACATATTTCTCTGCCCCCTGGCCATAAACCACTGGTTTGCGGCACCCAGAACACCACCCCATTTGCATTGCTTCCATTTTAGGTGTTTTCTCTCCTGATTTTGCTTTTTCCAACCCAGCATGGTACTCCGGATTAAATCATACCTTAGAGCATTATCCTTTTCCTTACATTGTTTTTCTAACTTCAAGATCTTCTGCTTGAGAGTGTTTACAAGCTAAAACGAAGAACAGCGGACGAAAAAGCAGAGCAATACGCTGTTATATTACATAATAAATGAAGTGTCAGCTTCTCGTGCTGTAGAGAAGTTCTGCAAACAACAACATATTTTGTATGTACCATCAAAGTGCGTAGAGTACGTGAGAACAGAACCCCTTCCACCTCCCTGCAAAATGTGATGGATGTGGGTCTCTCTTTGGGGTTTATTCGCTTAATTGAGAGCTGGCAGAAGAATTTGCAGAAGAGTTGTGTTTCAGCTCCTTAATTTCACTATACATTATCAGGGTCCAATCTGAGCTTAGCACCCCCTGCATAATGTATAGTTAAATCAAAGGTTTTTGGAAATCGCTTTACAAATTGAATTATGCACTATGCAGGGCCAGCTCAGACTTTCTTGCTGGAGAAAAGTTCTAGTGTTGGCCCTTCATAATGTATAGTGAAAAAAGAGTGAAAGCAACAACTCCCCTGCAAAGTCTCATGAGAATTATCCATTTCATGAGTAAACCCCTTTGTTTCTGAGAGTCCGCACATTACTCATTCTTGCTTTCTGTCTCATTCTCTCGCTCATTTTTGGTTTTACACTGCCTGGATAATTCATAAACATGGAGGCTTCTCACATCCGCTCTGATGCTATCAAAATGTAGATACTGGAACTTCCTCTTTATGGTATTAGAAAATATCTTGTAAAAGGTAAAACTGGATTCTGTGCATCAAAATCTCACCCTGGTTTACCCAGTAGAATGCGAGCTGGGAATCTCAAATATATATATATATATAGTATATATATATATATATATAAAAATACATACAGAGAAGGGGTTCAGAGAACTGAAACACAACTTACCAGACTGTTGTCACTTTTCTTGTCCACAAGGCTCCTTGTAAATTCTGAACTCTGAGTACAAAAACACAAATATATTCTTGAAAACTAGACTTTGCATTTTAAGTACTAAGTAAAAAAAGATAGAAACAAAATTCTGAAATCTCCATATGTAAAGAACCGCAAAACTTTTGTTTTTTTTTATAAAATGCATTTGCTGTTTGCCAAAGTAACTTTTATTTTAACTTATTTTTGGAATTTGAAAATTTTGGCTGTGCAAGGGCTAAATATACAAATGTAAAGATGTAGAGGAATAAAGCGTAAGTCTGGTTTATAACTGACCCTGGATGGATCCAGGAGCTGCTCGATCTGTCGATCTTTACGGCTGTTTTCCTCTTCCAACCTTCTTAGCTTTGTTTTCATTATATCGCTCTCTGATTTCTGAGCTTGTAGTGTCTGAAAAAGGAAAATGGACGTCATAGATGCAAATGTTAGAAAAAGATGTCATAGTCTAAAACTAGAGGGTCAGAGGTTTATATATGTAATGTATGGAAGTTCTACTTTACTTACGTAGGGTGGTAGGTAAGTGAATAGCTTCCTAACAGAAGTGGTAGAGGCTAATAGAGTGAGGGAATTTAAACATACATAGGATAGGGATACTGCTCCTGAACACCAAGGACTGATTATGGTTTGAGTCTTTACATCAGGTAAAACAGGCAAATTAGATGGACTGAATGGTTCTTAACTGCTAATTCTATGTTTCTAGTATCTCTAGTAATACATACTACAGATGTTCACACCCTGGGCTGAATGGTGCTTATCTAGATCAATGGGAAGATAATTCCAGCTGCAAAATACATATAACAATGAGTACTAGACCCTTGGAAATAATCAAACCAACAAAATCAACTAAATTGTGAGATTTCTAGATTGACTGGACTATGGCAGACGTTGTGCTTGAAATGTTTCTCATGAGGAATTGAATGTCTTTGTAAACAATGCATAGACTTACCTTTTTCAAGTCTAAAATTTGGTCATACATATCCTCCTTCTCCTTGTAGTCTGGGGTGCCGGGAATGTAACCTAGGTGTGCATAGAAACAGGAAAGACATATTTTTAAACAAATCATTGGATTTTGACGGATAAAACATTCTAAATCACATCTGATGCATCTATGGGATAAAAGTATGAAAAAACAAGGGTGATTGAGCATAATTTTAAGCTGTCTGTCTCCCCCTAGTGGTGGTCTAATGCATTTCACATATATATATATATATATATATAATATACATAATTGGCCCTCTCTATATATATATTTATATATAAAATATTTGTGCCCAACATGGAGAGGGACTTAGATTAATCAAGTTTTTTGCTCAATAAGATTGATCCTTTTAATCTGTTAACTATACTACAAATGGCATTAACAGGACCTGTGCCCACATGTATACATTTAAAGATCTACGATCCGGTCTGCAAAAAGGGAAGGGAGTCATCTAGGTCAACTTTATCCAAGTTTAATGTGTGTTCCTTCCATGTTCAATGCGCTTGTCTTTGCAGGGTCCCAATAACAAAATGTATTTAGTTAGACATGAACTAATATCAGTAAATGACCCAGCCCGGGAGCTTCAAGATAACCCGGTCTGAATTAAAGAAAGTGTCAGATGTGATCATCACTGATGGTTCGTAATTACCATTGCTGGAAGACCGGGAATATTTGGGTTTCTTCATTCCAAGAGCTTCCTTGAGATAATCTGGAGTGCTGCTTGCAGTATTAGTCCAGGCCTGACCCGTGTCAATATCTGATCTCAGAGGCTGCGCCATACCTGAGATATAAATACACGATAATATGATAAATGTTAGTTAAAATATGGCTAATGTAATAGAAAATGATGAATTGGTCAAGGTTCTACCAACATGCACTCCACGATTGTGAAAGTCCTTCTATGGTGAACGTAACACAATAGAAACGTTGCTAGAATATTAGCAAATAACTTTGTGCTTGGAATTTGCAAAGCAAAGTTAATAAATAGACCTAAACAAGTAGTTCCTCACATAACAATTTGGACTTAAAGGAACAGGAGGTGAGGAGGTTACTGCTCAAGAAGCTTACAATCTAGAATATGCCAATTTAAGGCTGAAATCCAAAATCCATTATTTGCTCAATAATCAAAACATAACTTTTTTTATTATCAACACAAAATCTGAGCAATATTTTGGAGAAGAATACCCAGGGAAAAATAATTTGTAGAGAAAAAAAGGTGTTTTTTTTTTCCAATAGCTGGCCTCGTGCATCAGAATTACCAGTTTAAATCACTGGTTTGAGTCTATAGCAAGACTTAGAAGTCCTCACCGTTGCCTTGTTTCAGAGATGCCAGCCATAACTGCCTCGGTACTTTGGCCATTGGGTTTTCAGTATGCATCTGACCAGTTCCCTTTAATGACCGCCACACAGAAGCCTTTTTAGGACACAGCTTAGTGTTTGAGAGATATGGAGAATCTGCATTAAAAAAGACGAAACACATATACACATTTTACTTTGATATCGGCTGATGTTTCCATAGATCCATGTCAACCAGAGAGACCCGAACCAGTAATGAACGTTTAATGAACTGGACCGTGATCTGTAGAAGGGTCTCCACAATGGCTCCACTCTCCCACGCCATGCTGATGGTCCTCCTACAGTAGCATCCTCTGAAGAACCCTCCTCAGCCATCCACGCTCACACACATGATGGCCGCGGCTGCATGTCCTTAATGGAGTTACTTAACCCCTTTTGAATTTGGTGCCAAAGATGATTTTGGCTCTCGTTCTCCTATTGAGCCTGATATAAAGCACGCTTTACCTGCTCTCTGATGGTCATGCATGTGCTGCCACACTGTATTTCATCCTAGTGTGTTCTAGTGTTGTTCCTGTAATTGACTTGCCTTGATCCTGACTATCCTGAAATCCAGGTATCTGACCTCAGCATTGATATGGCTTATCCTGCTTGTCTTGACTACTCTGCATGTATACCCTTGAGTCTGTCCCTGGTCTCGGAGGATCCTCAGAAAGGCCCAAGGCCGCTCAAACCCAAAAGGCTCAACCCGAGGGGGAACCGGTTGGAGGGCGAAGAACTTTCTACAGACCGATGGGCTTTGACACCGTGTCCTGCCCTGCAACAGCGTCTCCCCAGGTACTCTGAGCGTGAAAATTATGTAGTTAAAGTGCATTAGACATTAAATTCAGTGAAAATGGTATACATAGCGATACTTACTCTGTAACCTGGAAGACTTGCTTGTTTTCTTCTTTTTCACTTTCTGTTGGAAAGAAGGTTTGACAATTAAAGAAAAGCAAGGGAAGCCAGAAAACATGACTATATAATCTGGGAGAAAATGACTTACTGAACAAACAATAAGACACCAATAAGTCCTATATCCTACCTTATCCGTGTCCGATTCATACGTTATGGCAGAATCTCCATCATCCGGAATATGTTCGACTTCCTGACTCACATAAAAAAAAATAGAAGAAAGAGATTGTAAGCTCTAGAACACAGAACTCTGATCCTGTTATCTGATCTTTCCTCAAAGGCTTATAAAGGTTGTTTAAGTTTGCAAGAAAACCATGTATATTTAATGAAGCCGAAGACACCTACTTAAAACTCAATTCAAGTTTCCAGACGGCAGAGGCAAACAATAAGTAAGGACACGTTTGAATCTAGGTCATATTTCGCAGCAGCGATCAGAAGACTTGAAAGTCTAATTCAGGTGGGTGCTTAACGACACTTCAAATTAAAAAAATAGGTTGACATTTTCCTATAATGATTGTTCCCATAAAAGCCAAGTAACATAATATACTTGGAGCATAAAATTTGCTGTAAAACTCGAGATTTTTTATCTAAATATTTTTATTTCCATTTCTGTGCCATTACAATTTAAGAGATTCTGAAGGACATCAAGGTAATTTTTAAGGGGTCTGGAAGCGACAGACAACGATCACGGTCTGTTCAGAGTTGAAGAAAATGAGCCGGCCGGTAGGCGACAAGAGCCCAGTTGGGAAAGGTCAGGAAATTCTGGGGAAAAATGGGTTAGTATTCAAGCACTTCCTACATCATCCAGATCTTCGGCTTCTGTTCCATTTTGCGCTGAAAGCCAAGACATGGTCTAACAATATCACGCGGCTCCAGGGATGGACTCGGACCTCTTCCACGACGGACTGGAAAGAAAAAAGACATGTTAGACAGCATTGGAAAGAATGGGGCTTTGGATACATCAATGCTGCGACCTTGTATCATATTGAGGTTATGAACAAGAGGTTTCATTACTACATATTAACGATATCTCACAGAAAGCTATGAGCAAAGCTGTTAGGAAAACTCAAGATTTGAGTCTATTATTGTGTAAATGGTGGCCATCAAGAAAAAAGCTCGGTATTTTTGACCTCTGTAGTCCAGTTGGGGGCTCTCAAGATTTTTTTAGAGCACCAGCCCACCTAAAACACCCATAAAGTCCCTTATATGAGCGGGTCCAGGACTTTCTTATGTTTATAGATGGATCTTTCTATAATGACAGACAAGTCCCTTCCACCAGATATGGGGTTGGCGGAAAAACAGGAGGGAAGTTCTCCAGCTTCACTGTTCTCAAAGCATCAATTCCACCCAAGATGACTAGTCTTATATACCAGGTTATTTTCTAACATCAGTGATGTTTTTGCCTTTTGGTGCCACCCAATCTGCGCAACTATACTAACTTCTAGGGTTCGGGACATGATGTCATATCTCAACACCCCACTATTATAGGAAGCTCGGCGAGGAAGGAGGCGATGGAGAAGCGGCATCGCAGGGAGCCTGAGGGTCCATGTTATGCGGCAGAGACGCTGCCGTCCCCCCCTGGAGCTGCCGGCCGAGGCCAGAATACGTCACAGCCCCATGCGGGAAACCCGTGGGGGTCCCTGGTTACCTCTAACGCCTCTAACACATACAAACGAGCTTCCTTATTTACTTTGTATCCACTGGAAATGTAATTTAAATGAAATATATTTGAATATCTTTATTACTTAATCAATGTTTCTATTTTATTTAATATCGCTGTTATTTATTCATTTATATAGCGCCATCATACTCCACAGCGCTGTACAATGGGCAAAAAGGGCAACAAGTAATGCATCACATAACAATCTGAACAAGCGGAAACAAAAGATAATGTAAGAACTTTCCCCCCAAAATTAATCAAGTAATTGAGCGATGAACGTAGAGGCTGGCGCGGTATTATTATTGTTAATTATTATTACTAATTATTATTACTGCTACGTGTTTTGAAAGCTAAGCCATTATGAGGACGCATGTCATATAATTGCAGACCCCCCATACAGTGCAAGCACCCAGCACTCTCATTAACGGGTTAATAGTTCTCTTACCCCTATACAAACCTGCCCCCTGACATCAAGCAGCACCCCCCAGCTCTATAGGCCCGACCACCCGAGGATCTCCGTCCTCCCAAGCGAGTCCTTAGCAACCGCAACTAAGGAGGGTAACAACCGAGCGCAACCCGGACCCATTCCGTGGGACCCGGCCTCCCGGAGGCAGTGGCGGCCATCTTTGATTTGGGCAAAGCCTAAACGCTCTTACAAAAGTGAATGCATCATGTTAAAAACAGTAATAAACCCCTTAAACATTTCAAGAGTCCATTCAAAACAGATTCAAATCACTCGTTTAGTTTGGAGGAGCTATGAGTTTGCTTTCTAGTCAAACACAATTGGCGGTGGAGGGATAGGCTTCACTCACAGACTCGTTGACGCTGTTATTATTGTATGCGGGTACAGTAAGTGAAGCGGAGCGTGAAGTTCCTTTCCCATAAGTAAGATGGCGTCTTTGGGTCAATGGCTAACTGTTTCCCTGATCAAAGATGGCGCTGCCCATTCCCGCAGAACCTTGCATGGCGCTGACCCGCCTCTTCCCTTAGGTTCTAACGTGCTGTGCTGGGGTGAGTGTGCTTCCTGGAGTCAGGCTTACCTGCAGGTCCAGAGTGTGAGGCCTGGGGGTCATCTCTATTGTGTCAGTGACTGAAATAAGGGTCCTTGGGTATTAGATATTCCTATATATTTATTATTTATCCAGTTAAGGGACATATTATACCCGAGATGACGTCACACGTTAGTATAAAGAGTTAAAACAGTATTTCTTGTTAGTTGTTAAGGATGGAGGTTACTATATCAGGGAAACTGCCAAACTGGGGCCACTTAAGACCAGGCGTTGCACACAGCGTAAATGCATACTTGCCACCTATCCTGATTGGTTTTAAACAATCCCAATAACAAGCTCACGTCGGGGTGGTTTGCGGTCCGAAACGATGTCACGGCATCTTAGGGTTTCTAGGCACATAGATAGACGTCTTGATGTTGCCCCATCACGCCATAACAGCTTTATCTGCTAATGACATCATTGGCATACACTGTTTACATACTTGCCAACATTCCCGACAGCGGAAGATGTGTCCCTCATCATGAAATGCTTGAATAGGAATTGCCCTCATAGCGTGTGCAGAATGTGTGATGTCATCGCGTTTGGAACACTCGATAGGGATCCGTGAAGCATGGAGTACGAGCCACGTGTTAATTTCTTATTGGCCCCATGCAATCCTTTTTTTACTGATCAAACGTGATTTTATATTTCTGAAGGCTTTTTCTCATTCTAGAGAGGGTAGGATGGATACAGAATGTTCCCAGCTGCTGCCCCATGTTTGTGGCGTCCTCATCGACAACAGACAACTTATGTCAGATGACTCCGTCTTTGAGAAACTGCTGGACTGGTTCACGTCTTTGGTTTCTTCCGGTAATTACTGCGCGATAAACGAGAACATATCCACGTGAGAGCTGTCCGGTAGAGTGTGTGTTAGAGGGACACTCCAGCCACCATATTTACTTTAATGCATATGATAGATGAGGTTCCTGTGGTCCTTTTTTGCAAATGCATGGGGGGGGGGGCTGCATTTGCCCCATCCCCCCAGCTAAATGCCCCGCAGAAATTCGGCTGAATGCATCTCCCTGCATGTGACTTTACTCATGCGTTCTGGGGTGGTAGGAAAACCTATCCATCTTGGTTCTTCGTTAGAAGTTCATTGTAGTCTCTTACGTTAATTGGCAAAACTTGGGATGTCCCACAAAAACGAGGCGTATGATAATATAAGTTAGTCTGAGATGAAATGTCTAAGGCTGGGCGGTCATGAGGTCTTGAAGTAGTGGAAGACTTGCACTCGTTGGATACATCCAGAGCTGCGTATGTTCTATGGTCTTGTTTCACTTTGTTGGGTTGTTCTTCTCGTTTCTCTTCTAGTACCAGCTAAACAGTTGTTAGAAGACAATCAATGCATCATCGGGCTCCTTCAGCAAGTCCTGAATGTGGCAGACACGGATCCCAGTCTGCTGTCCTTCTCTATGAAGCTGACGGGAATGTTTGCCGCCTCTGAGGATGGCTTCGATTACCTCCTGGTGAGTGAAAGGATGCCAACGTGTCCACCTGATAACATGGGTAGACCTGGATTCTCCTGTATCTTGGATTGACTTAAAGAATAAGGTGACGGCACCTGGCCTAAGTAAATTTATGGGATTTATAATGTTGTTTTGATGTAATAACATCTGGAAAAGCAGGCAGATTAGATGGGCTGAATGGGTCAGATCTGATAGAACATTTCTATTTCTCTCAGAATGGAGACGTTATCCAGGATATGTTTGGTGAATTCAGCTGGACCAATATTACGTGGCGAGATGCCGTTGTAAGGATGGGTTGGATTAACGGTTTGACCAGGATGGTTCAGCATCATAAGGCAGTGTGCTTCTTGCCAGGGTCAGGTGAGTACAGTGCTTTATATGAAATAGTTTATTAAAATAATAATAATTATGAAATTATTCAAAAGCTAGTGAACTGTAGGACTCCCGCAGTTTGGAATATTATTATATTTATATTATAGATAACGTAAATTATAAATTTGTTTCTAGTAAAGCAATCTTGTCTTGAGATCTTATCTTGTGTTCTCTGTTTAAAGTTTGGGTAAAAAAGGGGTAAAAATGGCTTCCTTGTGTTAAAATCCGGTTTGGGAATGCTTTTCTCTCTTTCTTTTCTCGCTGTCTAATCTCATCTGTCCATCTCCATTTTCATTTCAGGAGCGTTGCAGGCGATGCTAGATTTACAGATGGACCCCAGTTTGTTCGTTGCATCTGCTGTCAATGACCTCATAGCTCACGTGTTTCTCACGAGTGTGAAGGTCCAGCCAGACCCAAAACCCACCAACATATCAGACCTGCCGGCTGTCTCACGGGTCATCCTGACGCACCTGGAGAGGTCACTGTGCTCTGGTGTCCCTACTGCAATCAGTCAGTCAATTAAAACCCTGGCCGCCATATTTAAAGGCTGCACCAATGAAATGGCTCAGCTACTTTGGCTGCAGGTTTCAGCTCCCATCCGTGATCTCCTGGACCAGAAACCGGCACGCGGAGCCCTCTGCTTGGAGGAATTACTTCTTGCCGCATCCAGGTAAATGGAAGAAGAAGAGTGGAAACAACAACACCTCGTCGTGGGGGTTGATCAGCTCCTTGATAGAACATCAGAGATTCATTTTGTGATCTCTTCTAGATTTCCTGCCTTCCGTGATTCAGACTGTGACGTTTGGGTTACGATGAGACACGCTCTCAAAAATCTGAACACGTTCCAGTCTGTGTCTCTTGCTGCGGAGATCATGAAACTCGATTACTGGTTAGTTTTGCTTGAGTTTTTCCTTAACTACCCCCAACTTGGTTCCATTGTCCCAGTCCCTTATCACATGCATTTCAGTCAACGTCAGAAGGGAACTCGGACCACAAATCCAAGTCAATAAAAGGCAAAATGAAAATCTAGAACATGCATTAAACACGGTGACTAGAAACCACTTCCAGGAGCTCAGGGTTTTGTAGCACTGCCATTATGAATGTGATGTAGCGTGTGCTGTAAGCTGCCCAGCAGGGTCATGTAATGCACGCTACGTGACGCCGCTGGTCGCCTTTGATATGTGGAGTCCTTCAATTAGATTATTATGGTGTATTTGTAAGTCATGAGACTTTTTTGTAACTTTTGTTTTCAGCCCACAAGATGTTAGTCTACAAGCAACATCTGTGCTTCTTCATCCATTAGACTATATATTGAAAGTGTCTTCAGTGCGCTCTGGACAGCCAGGTAAAATGCGCTCCTTTCCAAATACTGTCCCCTCCATCTTAAAAACATTTCTCACGTCTGCCCCTTCCTAGCACAAGTTGTATCTAAAGCTCTTGTTCACGGACTTGTCATCTCCCGTCGTAGCTGGTCTCCGTTGCCTTTGTACCCTTACAGAATAATTTGGATTTCCGTATTCATTTGTTTTAAAGCTAGTACTCTGCGCGTGGAAATGTACGTTAAATATTGCTTGTTGTCCTCGAAGGTTTGCTGGATGAGCTTGTGTGTGATCCTGCAGCCGTAGAATATATTCTGTCCGAGAAGATGCCCTGTATTTCACTCTTGTGTCATTGTCTCTGCTACCTCAAGGAGCTTTGTGATCAGGTAACGTATAAAGCGCTCCGCAGTGTCACTGACTTCTGGTGAGTCTAGAAGAACTTTACCTCAATGGTCCATAAGGCGTCACATGTACACTGCCGTTCAAAAGTTTGGGAAGTTTTTCCTTTGTTTTGATGGGTGGGAGCTAACTTTTCCCATTAAAATAACATGAAATGGATCAGAAATCCAGAGTAGGCGGGGTTAATGTTGTAAATGACTATTGTAGCTGGAAACTGCTGATTTTTAATGGAATCTGTTCATAGGCATTCTCTCAGAATTTTCTTATGTTCTCCCGATGTTAGAATTTTAGACATTATACATATTCCTCATTTTGTTTAATTTCTTGCAGAACTGCCTTAAAATACAGATCCCCCACGAGCCCGTGCTGAGTTCTGTGGTCACATTGCTGCAGTTTTGCATCGGTCAAGCATCACCCACATCATCGTTGGGATCCACCATCAGCAAGTTTTTGATTGGTTGTCTCCGAGTGCAGAGATCCGCGCTGGACGCCGTCGGAGCACTCTCCCGTTGGCCAAGTGAGACAAATGCTGGGTATCTAAATACGTGTTTTAATTTATGGTCGATGGCACTTTGTTCGGCTCTTGAGCCTTTATTTTTGACACTTTTCTTTAACTTAAAGAGTTTTGAATTTTTGCAGAAATATTTCCTGATGTAACTAAACCTTTTCGGGTTTTATTTAGTGAGCCAGGAATCCTTGACATCTACTTACAACTTGCTGCTTACTTATCTTGAGAATCCAGACAGCGATCCAACGGTAAGAACTTTACACTCAATGAGTTCTGTACTCACTGAGAACACTCATAGCCAGACTATTCTTTCAAAATGTGGTTTTTAGGTTTTAAAGAAGACTTTCCAGGCTTTATTGAAATGGTTGCAGGCCTCTTCGACTCCAGGAAACTGTAATGATTGGGCTTTCAGCCTTGCTTTTGTGAAAGGTACGTAATCTGGAGAATAAGGTGCATTTAGTTTCCGCTGCTCATTTCTTTTCAAAATGCCATTTTAAATTTGTGTATAAAATGTTATTTAGGATACAAATTTTTAAAAAAGAGCCATAATGAGAATAAATTAGTCTTAAAAATCAGGCATGGAAATGGGCAGAATTCAGCGCACATCTAAAATCAGATCAGTTTGTAATAAATCTACTTGTCTCTGCAACATATCTTTCAGCCCTGTGGCCAGTGGTATCGAAACGCTTTTGTAGCCCAACCTGGGAGCACCGCGACACAACTCTAGAATTCGTCACGGAACTCGTGGCCAGCCTTAAAGGTAGCTCCCCCGTTTACTACTAACCTCCTGAAACGAGCATTCCCTTCTAGGCAAGTTTGTCGAGATGCAGTCCCCTATTTCAGGATAACTATTTGGTTTTCTAGTGTTTTTTCTCTAGAAGGTTCTCTTCCAGAGCCAACGCTTATTTCATGTATATTTATCGATGCTTCTTTTGTCAGAACAAGAAGGATTCAGGCAGGCGCTGAACTCTTCAGGTGTCCCACGGCTGGTCCTGGATCTTCTAAAAGACCCCGAGAGTTATGTTCGAGCGAGCGCAGTGATCTGCTTGGGTCAGCTCGTTGAGATTGCTGATCTTTACCAAACATTCACTGAAGAAGGTCCTATGTCCAAGGGGCCCATGAGCAGAGAGGTCTGTACTTTAACTGCATGACTTGATCGTATATTCATGTTTATTTATAGGTGTTTGTCTTGAAGAAATAATGTATGTTGTGGAACCTCTTGTAGTCACAAATTGCTATACTCACTCAATTTTTTTCACTAAATTTCTTAGAGCATTGTGCCAAATCTCCTGGATATTTTATCTGAGGACACAGAGGGCTTTCCCAGAAGAGCAGTAGTGAAGGTTTTCATAGAGTGGCAGAGGTTACGTCACATACAGAACGTACGTGAACCAGAAAAACTGCTGCACAGTATACTGGATGTAACCCGAAACGACTTGGATTGGGAGGTGAAAGTGAACGCCCTGCATATGGCCAACATCTTTGCCGATCAAACATTTACAATGTGTGGTGCCAACAGCTGTCCTTATACTGTAGGGTTACCTACCGGCAATAGCTCGTCCCAGCTGAGTGAAGTGGTGAAGAGGTTTAACAGAGTGGGACTTTTCTCGTTTCTGTTCGATGCCCTTTGTGACTGCGACAGGATAGTAGCGTTGAAGGCATGCGAAATCCTGATCTCTTTGAAGTCAAAGCTGAGTGAGGAATCCCTACCTTCCTCTAGGAACTACGAGCTGCACGGCATCGAGTGGCTGGAGTGTACGCTGAGCAACTTGCGCCTCAACGATCTCCAAGCAGGGGGGCAAAATAGCGTAGGGCATACGGACTGGGTAGCCGACATACTGATGAAAGTAGATTTGGAGACCCTGAAAAGTTCACTTTCAATGGGCAGCGACTCCAAGCACCAAACTCCATGGTCACTCCTGCAGGACATTAGGACGACACTCTGGGGAGGGGAAGAACATGACGCAGATTGCTACTAAACTCCAAAAGAGGACAAGAATGTAAATCGTTCTTACAAGAAAAAATTGATTAAAACCTTTGTCTTCTGTAGCACTGCCACGGTTGATACTGGCGGGAGACTCCCCGTAAGAGGGAATAAATATCTATTGGTTCTCTATAACAGGCTTGGTTTTATTTTACATTCCTAAATATTTTTGTAGAAAAAAGTTGTTTAAATACGTGCAAATTTACACATTGATCAAGTGAATCCTTGTGTTTTATAAATGGACTTTGTAGAAAGATGACAGTAACTTGATTTCTATTTTATATGATCTTCAAGTTAAAATAAAACATACATTGTCATTGTTTTATGATTCTGTATTTACTTGATATGGTTCTGCTCCCGCGTAACAGAAGAATTCTTTGTTGTGTAAAGGAATTTCTGGTTTGGATTAATAGACGTTGCTGTTAATGTTTAAAAGGACAGTCATACTGTTTTGACATCTATTCACTTCCATTTTATGTAGAAATACCTTCTACACATTGATATATTTAATGTATTTTCTTTCTGCTGGAAGTAAGGAATTGCCATACAATAGAAATGCAGATCACCAAACTGACTGACAGCTACACCGACTGCATGATAAATGTGAACGATGCTGTCCGTTAAATTCACTTCCAAAAGGAAAGATTTCAAGTTCAAAATGAATAACTGGCCTAATATAAGCCAAAGAAGCCGGTGAATGTTTTCATTTTCATCTATAAAGAAGAGAAGGTGTGATGCATGAATGACCTCCATACATCTGAGGTGCCGCATTGCTACTGTGGGGTCATGTGACCCCGTAGGGCTCACACCTCCTGGCCGGCCACAGGAATACAGCCAGCTCCGTATACAGCAAGTTAGTGGGTCCAGCGAGTCGATGTAATTCCTAAACCCCACGGCTAAGTCAGGACCACCAATAACTGACAGAGAAGCTGATATCCAGGGCTCGGATGTAGTGCCACCATTTCACCGGGATGAAAAGCACCTGGCCGGGTGACAGAATGCATTCCTGATACGCCGCGTCTGAAAACCTCGGGAACCTGTCAGTGTCAGGATTTTCAACATCGACCTACAAAGAATAAATATAAGGAGTCAAATATAATTAACTATTTAATGCACTTTAGGAGTTACATACAATAATTTGTGGATTGCATATAATAAATACATATATCCAATATATGCATAAGTACGATAGACAAAGTTTTGCAGTATGCAATGATACTTTTTTTTTATTGGACTAACATGGTATTTAAAATACATGGTCTTAAGCTCTCCAAAGCTTGCCTTTTAAATATCATGTTGGTATCACTGGATACTGGAAAAAAACAAATGTTTGTGTTTTGTTTAGAGGATTTAATGCATTTTACACAAGTATTGTAAACTATTCTATGTAAAGGATCTAATTATTATTCAAGTATTTAATGCAATTTAGGGTTTATATTGTACTTTATTTATGGATTAGGTATAAAGTTTTTAAGAGAGGATTTGATGTAATATATATAAATATTGTAAGGTGATTTCAAGCATTATATTATGGGCCACTCTGGCTAATCTGGGATTTGAATTTATGTTTAAAATAGAAAAAGGTTTGATTTAACATAATGTTTAACATATTATCAGCATGCAGCTAGGATTTACTCACCTGGCTTGTGTTGTGAAGGAGCGAGCTGTCAAACGGGTATACTTTTTCCGTTTCATCCACCGCGTAGACGCGTACGTACTTCCTTCCTACGATCTGGTTAGAGAAGCAGAATTCTTGCTTACCGGAGGCAGTTTGATAAACTCTACCTTCACAATCAAAACATGATAATATTGGAAACTAGCAGAAGATAGTTACTGACCTGAGCCAGGAAATTCTGTTGAGGGTCCTGGTGAAGAGGAGAAACAGTTCCCGATGGACCAAACCAAGCATTAATAGTAATGTCATCTTCATCGCCTTCTCCAAGGCAGCAGTAATCCGGAATGCCAATATCTTCTCTCAGTTCACTTATCTTAAATAAATGTATAAACGTATTTATGTATTTTTTTTATCTCAGAGGCTAATGTCCTATTAAGACATTCTTCTCACATTATTGTAGACTACCACCCATAATTTCACCAAAGCCCCCCCCCAAACAGGCTCCATTTAAATATCTCTTCACCTGTGAATCAAACTGACATCTCTGTTTATCTGTAGCCAGGGTTACCATATATTCATTAAACAGATCTCCTAAAACTTGGATATCACCGTCTGCCGGCGTCCTCCTTTTAAACAAATGTTTTTAAAAAAATTACCTGTTCAAACAGCTGATGCTGAGCCAGATATCCAGTACGGCCTTGCTTTCAGAAAATAAAGATACAGGTATTAGTATAAGAGTTTACCCGTTCAGGTGACTTATACATCAATATTAAACCGACAATATAATGCGAGATCATGACAGGGTGCAGCTTTATTAAATCTACATTTTATTTTAATAAGCATATTGGATTCTAATACAAATGTATTAATTCCCTGAAACACACACAAAAATCACATACCTGGTTTCTCATGTATCTGTTAATGAAATCATTTATAGTCATAAGTTCCTGAGACCATTCCGTATCGGTGTATCTGGATCCCAGCTCCACAGGAACCGTTCTGCATCCTGCTACCTTTTGAAGGTATTCCACACTGTTGGCATGTAAAATAATGTTAGAATTTTTTTTTTGTGTTGCCAAGATATACCGTACTTGCTCTGAAAAATAACCTTCGTCTTATAATCGAGGTTGTCTTGTAATCAGATCTCAAATAGAGGTCTGACTATGAGACTAAGATGCAGATCCCACGCAGAGCTGCAGGAGACCTGGTTCCTTCTCGCTCTGGCAGCCGGTGAATGTTTGTGGGATGCGCAAAGACAACCTCCGCTGCTGACGGCCATCACATGACCTTCCTGCGCTCATTTTTAGAAGCCCCGACAGAAGTACCGTCCAGCAGCTGTGGAGGTTGTCTGCGCGCATAGCGCAGACGTCCACCGTTTGCCCCACTAGACACCAGGGACTCTGAAACACGGAAAGCAAGTCTAGGGCTGCACTGGTAAGTCGGCAGGGGGGTTTATAAGGGATTTCTGTGGGGCAGAGTGGCATATAGGGGGTTAAAAGGCATATCAGGGGGGGGCAGATTGGCAAATAAAAGGAAATAGAAACAAAACATTTATTTTTCTCAATCATATCAATTAAATATGAATTAATAGTCTTATATTCAGGCTTTTTTTCCTAAATTAATATTCAATATTTGGAGGGGCGTCTTATAATCGAGCAAACACGATTCTTCTCCTATTCCCCAGGATGCGGGATATGGGAAAAAAATGATTTTTTTAAAGTGGGTACACTAAATGAGAGAGGAGGGAATTACAGCTAAACACTCGTCCTTAAGGGGTTAACAGACGCACTAAGGATTATTCATGTTATATGTGCTTCTGCTTAGGTTTTCCTTAGTTGGAAACGCTGAAGCTCTTTCCGGAGTTACATGTCCTTTATTTTAGGAAACTAAGCAATACTAGTTCCTACCTCCATTTCTTCATGCAAGGCCAATGGTCAACGATGCCTTCTAGAATAACCGGCTTCTGTAAAGTCAAGAAGTTCTCTCTGAAGTATTCCAAAGACGGACAGTGGAGCTTTGGGATCGCACGGTCCAAATCCACGGCAGGAATGAGTGAATGACGCATTTTCTGTCAGGAGAGAGGACATCAAACTACCGATACTCAGAAAAAGATGAAGGCAAAAAAGTATCCGTCTTTTGTGTGAAGAATGACCTTATAGCAGACTTGACCGCATAATCACCAAGGAGATATATATATATATATAAAACCAAATTTGACGATAGACACAATATTGAACAATATTGAGGGTTCAATATTTGACTTAATGTGGAAATTTTAATAGTTTGTTAATGCTAAAAGTATTGTCTTCTGCAAACTATTATCCCATCATAAGTGAATCGTAGCAAACACTTCCCCATATAGCTACCTCTGGTATTAAGTCATTCTCCGGCTCCGATTCTCCGTTGGTATTCCTTTGCCTCTTCTGTCCCTTAAAGCCCAAACCTACAAAATAACAAACGTTTAACATGTACGCCATAATACTCACCGATAGATAACGTTTAAGTGAAGACAGGGCCGGTGCACTCATAGGAAGGCTTCACGTGACTGGTGGTATCCACAGCTTAACATAAATATACGTTCGCTAACTCATAAAAAGTGCAATTTACACCAGTATTCTAGAAACACTTTATAAAGAAATGGAGCGGGAACCTGAGGTCTGGGATTCCACCGACTCCTTCTCCCGAATCGGTAATTCTTGTTTCTGATGCTCCTTGTCAGCCTTCTCCCGCAGCATCTTATAATCTGGTTTATGATTTGGAAATACGCGTCCGTGTTCAGGGCTTTCCCCGGCATTTTCTGACGATTCTACCGGTTCATGTTCAGACTGCTCTGTGGATGATTCTGGCCCACATTGAAGCCGCTCTGCATCTGCCAGCAGGCTACGGTTACGGTGCTTTTCCCCGGGTAGTACCGGTGCGTGCTCAAGCCTGCCTTTGGCCGATACTGGTCCGTGCTCAAGCCGGTCCATGACTGACACCGGATCAGGCCCAAGCCGGTCCATGACTGACACCGATCCCCCCTCATGCCCCTCTCTGGCTGGCACGTCCGGCGAGCGGTCTCCATGCTGCAGGATGTGGATAACTCTGCCCAGTACGTTATCCATGATGTGGACTCCCAGCAGCAGCCCCATGTCACACACCCGCACGGCCTCCTCCCTGCTACCCCCAGCTGGGCTCCAGCACAGCCCGAGGGCCTTAAACAAACACCCGTAGGTGTATACGGACCGCCATCCCCGGGACACCTCCTGCCAGCTCCGCGCATTCAGCTTCTCCCAGCCGTAATCCATAACCAGCTGCCCCAGCCTCCCGCACCGTTCCAGGTCTCCGCCATACAAGCAGACCGCGGCCTCCCGCACACACCAGGCCACACTATCATCTACTTCTGGGCCCAGGTCAATCTGGAACTGCTCCAGAGACAGCGGCAGAGCGGCCCGAACCTGAGCCCACAGAAAGCCTGGCATGACAGGGGAGGACCAGTCACCGAGCGGAACTGTGTACGCGAGGCTCCAGCGTCCGGCCGGAACTATATGAGCGAGGTACCACTTTCTCAACGATGCTGCCAGCTCTGGTCGGATGGATTTCTGCGATGCACACGTATAGTTCCGGTTCTATCCGTTTTCTAGGAGATTGATCCCGCATGATAGGGTAGCGGCTAGTTAATACTCGGTAGAAAGACTCTTTATGATACAAAATACTACAGGAAGTTGCACGATAGAAATCGGACTGAGTTCATATCGCGCAGCTTCTACGTGGGATGTGATGGCGAGAGCTCTGACAGAACGCTGCTGTCTTTCAAGTTACTAAAAATGGAGAACATGATGGAGGCAGAAGAAATCTTTATGAAAAATCCCGTTTTATTTCGTATTTACAGTTTTTCAAGAAGTTATATGCATCTTAGAACTGTAGATTTAAATCATTGTTCAACAGAGTTTTAGAAATTGCATTGATATCCCCTCAGTGTGAGCGTGTCTCTCTGCCATCCCCTCGATGTGAGCGTGTCTCTCTGCCATCCCCTCGGTGTGAGTGTGTCTCTCTGCCATCCCCTCGGTGTGAGTGTGTCTCTGCCATCCCCTTGGTGTGAGCGGTTCTCTCTCTGCCATTCCCTTAACGTGAGTGTGTCTCTCTGCCGTCCCCTCAGCTTTAGCGTGTCTCTCTGCCGTCCCTCGGCCTTCTGCCAACTTAGTTTTTTTTGTGTTTTTTCATACTCTTTTTACTTTAGGTGAGATTTTTACAGCTCCTGGTATACGTCACTGTCAAACAATATCCCAATATGCGTTCAGCAACATCTCCTGAGTACAGGCATTCAACGACACCAAAAAACCCAGGACGCAGTTTGACAGTACCACCGTCATACTATATAGTGTTGGCAGTTATGCTGTACCACCGTCAATGTCTGGCTCAGTATCTAGTGATGGTGGTTATTATGTACCACCGTCAATGTATTGCTCAGTATATAGTGATCAGGAGTTATGTTCTACCACTATCAATGTCTGGCTCAGTATATAGTGATGGTAGTTATGTCATAGTGTATACTATTTTTCAGATATATTCAGATAGTATTTATATATTTATGATTAGAATTACTTATTTTTCAAGTGCTGCTGATATTCATGTATATATATGAAAACCACACATTTAAATGTGTTTACACTGTTTAAAAGTTATCTTTTTTATTACAAATACTGAAAAATAGATATGAGAGCTAATAATCTCAAGGGAGGAGCTTAACCAAGCAGAGGCGTGTCATTATAAAGTGTGTCTAAGAAAAAGGCATCGCCACGTGGGGGCCCACAACGTTTTGTGGCCTGGGGCCCTGGATGGTCTCAGTCTGCCCCTGGCACCATCTGTAGGCTGATGAAGGTTCACAGGAAATGTATAATGGTGATAAAACGGTGTGAGATCGGGAAAATTGCCGTTCATTAACATTCCCAGGCTGTGGATAGCCAATCGTTTAAAACTCTTCTGTATATCCCCACTCTTTGCAGCTGCTATAAAAAGCAGGCTTCAATTTCTATCAAAGTATCCGGTGAAAGAAATCAGTCCGTTTAATCTTAATACAATTACAAGGCTTGTTTGCCATTAGTCTAATTATGCCACTTATTGCAAATTACACATATTATGTCACGGGCATTGGCTTCCAGTTACATTTCGACATAACCGTCTCTAATTCATCCAACATGCAAATGTTTCACCGTGGCAGGGTAATGGTCAGTGATCCTAATTTGACGCGTTCCAGCGCGCTAATTAAATCAACTGAGACAAATACACATATACGGTATATGTCTTGCTGCAGAAATATTAAATGGGAGATAAAAACTCTAATCTCCTTGTTTTTCAGTAATAAATATATAAAAAAAATTAAATAAACCACTGTTCCTTAGGTAATTACACTTGTTGTTTTTCTTTCTCATTGGCTTAAAGTTACATTTATTTTTAAAGAAAAATGCTCTTTCCCTACTTAAATATATTTAGGATTTTTTTTTCTTTCTAGCCCGCATGAAGGTATTCTCAACTGCGTTCATATGGTAATAGGAACAATCCTAAACAAGTTGCAAGGCATTATGGTTATGGTATTGCCCTCGCGCATACCAGCATGTACATGCAGGTAAAAGCGGATGGAAAGAATACTGTATACTTTTTTAATAGATGAAATTTGGTTCGTAAAAAATGCCGTTAATGTGAAAATAAGTGGGCTTGGTTGAATTTTAGCAGCGATTCGTTTTACCTCCTTGGCTGTTGCTAATGGGGAAAACCACAATTGTGTTTATCGCTGGTTTTGAGTACATCAGAGAGGGCAGAAATGAGTTTCCTGGAAGCGATGGGTGGGAGCGTCAAAATGTTCTTGGTTTTCGTTCCTTTGCAACTGTTCATTAACGCAGGAAACATGACAATCACAATTATTAACCAAAAAGGCGAATCAAGAGATACTTGCGACACAAAAACAATGTTTCACAGGATATAGCATTTTTAGCTTTAATACAGTGTTTTTCAATTACTTTACAATTATAATACCTGCTTTTTCCTGTTTAAAATGTAATATTATAAAAATGAAACATCTTGTATAATAATTCACATGTCTACAGCATTCTAATGCACAAATATTCTCTACATTTTACAAGACACACAAATTGAGCTCGACATACAGTTAAAAAGTAAAACCACCCTTAAAGTGATATTCATTGCCAGCTGTACATACAGTAAAAGTGTTTTTCATCCTTATGCCGAGTGTAGATACGCCAAAAACACCAGGGTCCTCGCCTGCACCAACTTGCATTGCTGAGACACACAATGGCAATATGGATATTTGCTATGACACCGTGGAAAGCGAAGCGAATACATAAACCTGTATGTTTATGTATTACATTAACATATGATGGTGAATAATGATGACATTAAACACCTTTTCTTCTCTAGATTTGTGTGATGGAATATAATTCTACTAGCGTGGTTTATATTTATATTTTTTTGCTGTAAATTGACCCTATGACAAGGGTGTCCAACCTGCGGCCATCCAGCTGCTGCAGGACTACATCTCCCATACTCCCCAGCCTGCCCCTTAGCATTATGAGAGATGTAGTCCTGCAGCAGCTGGAGGGCCGCAGGTTGGACACCCCTGCCCTATGAGATAATTTTAGGAGTCACTATTTCCTTCGAAGTCGGACTTTAAGAAGCATAAGACAGACTACTCCTGACACGGCTTACGAATTCTGTAATTCCACTTCTAACTTGTGAACCCACCAACACGTACATGAAGGGGTTGAGACAGATGTGGGCATGGCAGATACAGGACAGCAGTGGCAAGAACACGATTATCTTATACATTAAAGTAACATTCATGGTCTGGACTGCAACAAGTAAAACAATCTCAGCTATGACAACTGGGGTCCAGGTCAGTAAGTGAGTTAAGACAACAGCGACCGTGATCCTGTAGAGTCTGCTCAGTTTCACTTCTCTGGATTTTTTGACGTGCAGGACAATGATTATGTTGGAACACAGGGTAACACAAATCGGAATAAAGTATCCAATTACTAGTAGAGGGATTATTAAACACTTTGCTGTATATACCATCTGGTTCCATAATCTTAGAGCATTTTCATCAGCACAGCAGTGATAAGTTTTACACTGTTCTACGTAGCCTGAAAATGTGTTAATGGCGCCCATGTCCAGATATTTAGGCGCAAACGCGCTTGTATCAAGATTGACTTTCCCAATATTGAACAAGCTGCATTCTGTTTTACCCTTAGTTTCAACCTCTCCACCTAAAAATAAGGCGGGGATACTGGACAAAACAGTTACTGACCAAATGGCGGCGCAGATTCTTCGACGGGCCTTTGGAGAAAAGGACTTGTGATGCCATATTGGTTTTGCGATAGCCAGGGCGCGATCAATATTTAGGGCTGTAATGAAAAAAATACTGGAGTACATATTGATAATGGAAAGGTAATTACATATTTTGCAGAGGGACGATCCAAAAGTCCAATTGTTTTGAAACTCAGAGACAGTGATGAGTGGCAGACAGAGGAGGAACACCAGATCAGCTACCGCGAGGTTGAGGAACCAGATTCTAGATTGACGTTTCTTCATTATGAAACCAGTGACACCAAGAACAACCACGTTGCCGATGAGTCCGGCTACACAAATGATCACGGATAAAACAAAGCTGGCATACTGCACAGAGCCTGAATATTTTTCTTCTATCGTAACCAGGTCCGGCATTTCCCAGCTGAGCAAGCAAAGATCTCCAGAAGACCTTGTCGTATTCATTGATGGAACTTGGAAATCAAAAGCGGGCAGAGTTAATAGTGATACGTTGCAGATCTGTCACTAAAAGTTAGCATACTCTACACACAGTAACTTCAGAGGGAACAGTGATCCGAAACAAATTGTTGTATTAAACAGCACTCAGATATTGCTCTTCCATGTAATTTTATCGTAAATGACAGGAATGGATTCCACTCCTTGTTGGAAGGACAGAAACTGGTAAAAACTGGTGAGATGTGGCTAGAAATCAATGGAATTAGGACAAGTGTCTGAAATAGATATCATGTATTTCCTCTTATGGAGTCCCTAATAAACTCTAAACAACTATCCATAGCCCAATAGTCAACTAAGAATAGTCTATCCGGTCATTCTACCCTTAGTCGTCAGACCGTTCCATCAAGAATCAAATGTGAAAAGCGTACAAGCCCCTACTTGAATCTTCTCTTTATATGTTTGCCCTAAATAGTAATTATTTTATTATTTCCCCACCCCATGTATTTCTTCTTGCAATTCCCTAATACACAGGCAAGCACACGCTGGCACACACAGAACGGGTCTAAAACAGGCTGTTTGCTTTTTCTCGTCCTCCTACAAGCAACACCCAAACCTCATTTTAATACAAAGTTAAATTAAAAATAAATTGATTTTTTTTTTTTTTTTTTTAAATTAAGCCTTGAAGGTAATATACCCTGTGACTTGAAGCCTTGGGAAAGGGATTGAAGGAGCCCCTAGGTCTTTATGGCATCAACCATTTCCCACCTAACTCATACCATTGTGTGTGTGTTTTACAGGTGCCAGGAGAAAGGGCATGTGTGGGGTCATCCAAAAGAAAAGTAGAATATACCCAGGGCCCCTTTAAATTAAAATTGTAGTTTGGTATGAAAATAAAAAAATAAAAATCCACAATAAAAAGTTTAATTTATTTTTTTTCTGTATACTTACATCTTTTACAATTTCTTAAAGCGACTACATTTAAAAACACGCACTTAATGCGACTTACCTGGATATGAAGGGCATGGACAGAAGGCTCTGCCGTGGAGCAGCTGGCACATAAATGATCATGCGGTGTCTGGTCTGCATTCGCTCATATTTTTCATATCTGCTTTCAGAAGTTCTATTACAAGGGAGATTTCCCCCGAGAGACACAGAATGTTAATGGACTAACTGACAATTAACGCTTTGATTCCATATCTTATTACTTACCCCCTTGTATTTGATGGGAGCTCCTCGTTATGGTGCGATGGCTGTAGTCACATGTAAATAAACTCCTAAAACACATGGGACGGTATTCCAGACACTTTAGATGACAATTTGTTAAGAAACGGTTAAGTTCCTTTGTTTTTTTTTTACAGCTTGAGTTTTTTAATATCGCTCTTGTTAAATCTCAAATGTTACATCTCTTGTGTTCTTGTAAATAATAAGTGGTAAATAACCCCCCCTTCCCTGTGTATTTGCACCTGTCCCTGCCCCCACCCCAACTTTTCTCTCTTTTGGCCAAATTCACCTCCCTGCGAATTTGCTGGAAACGCTCCAATTGTTTTTAGTGGGCGCAGTTTCCTGCTAATGGTGGACTGCTTCAAGCAGCCAATCAGCATCAAGAATTGTTGGACTACAGCGGAAGAGGGCCGCTTCGGCCGCAGAGCTTCACTTTCTACCAAAGGTTAGTCATTTATTATTTTGCTTTGTTTTCGTTCGTTTCGTGGGGGTCTCGCCTCACTTTTGAAGATTCGTACGAATTGACAAAATAGACCCATTTTGTTAAATTTTCAATTCGCGTGAATCCGAATGCACAAGTCTAGTATGTGATTTCACTCTTCAGTGTCCTCTCATGCCCAAGCGTAAACGTGAGTCCAGATGGGGGCCACCTTGTCTACATAGACCCTCCAGGAATATCAACTACACCCCACTAATGAGGCCCATGAAGGCCGGAACGTATGTCGGGCGCTGTTGGTTCCCTCATATAGCGGGAATAGCACAAGAGAGATAAAACTCAAAACGTTCCCAAGGGGGGACGCCACATAGAGAAGGCTATTAGGCGGCCATCTCTTCTCAGTTGAGTTCTCGGATTTTTAGGATGTGAGAATCAGATTCTGGACAGCATCTTTAAATAAACAAGGTTTTCAAAACTAGGAGAAAAACACCAAAACACGGGGGATACGATTATTCTCTGCAATCAGAGAAACTGAAAATACTTGTAGTATTAACCCCTGAAGAAGGCATCTAAAGGTCCCGCAATTTTACAATCTCCTCCAGTCATCAAATATATAACATTTACATCGCCGTATCACAAAATAATTCATACGCACAAAGAAATATTAACATTTATTCAAAAGCGATAAAGAGGAAAGCTTTTACTTGCCAATCAGTGTACGTTCACATCAGCTGAGATCGGTGGCAGTCTGTGGCAGAGCCAGCCTTAGCTGATCATTTTCCTGCCCGTATTTTTTATGTTTATGGCAGACGACTGCAGAATGTTTTAGAATATCCCTAAAATGATAATAATTTACAGTTTGCATGATAATTAACATATAACCCACCTGTATAATACCGGTAATAGAAGTATTATACTTGTGAACTTGATGCAAGCTGCCCTCTTGTGGTTCCTAGCAATATATACCGTATATATATATATATATATATATATTATAAATATATATATATTATATTACATATATATATAAATATAATATATATATTATATATATATATATTATATATATATATATATATATTATATATAATATAATATATATACAATTATATATTAATCATAATATAGATTTTCGTGGAATTATATTTTTTTATAAAATAAATACACATTTTTGGGTTCTCCTGGTAGAGAGGAGGTAAGGATCTACAAACATTGCCCAAGCGATACTCTCATTCTCACATCTGGCGCAGGAGATGCGAAAGCCGGTACCACTGAATAATGATCTGTTTGTGTAACATAAGGAACCCTGTGAGCGGTAATGCTTGTTCTAATAAAGGTTTGTTAATTCACACAACAACCTTCACATGGACTTGCCACGAGGAATGGTCTTCTGCGGCTTTTAGATCTGATTAGCGGCTTGATTTATGCACAGGAAGATGCCAGTTTGCCCGCAGCATGGAAACATCAGCTGTGCCCTTCTCTTTGTTTTATCTAAACTTGAACCCTAAGTCCCAGACATTAGCTGGGGGCTCATCACAATAGCAGGGGGCATGGCGGTATGTGTGTGTGGGGGGGTTATGTGTGAATAAATATGAACAAAGATTCATTGGAATAATTCGGCTGATATGCTCTCCTGGTAAAAGGAATTTAGTCGATTAATATCCTTATGTTTGAGTGGATAGAAATCAACACAAGCCCCGTCGTTCCTCTCCTGCTGGAGTTCACGGGGATTTAGATGATGGATCTCTCTTTTCAGCACCATGGACAGGGCTCCCCGTGGGTTCTGCACAAAACTTAAACATAATAGAAAGGGAAATAAGAGAGGAAGCGAAGAAAGTGGAGGAAAGCGAGGAAAGATAAAAGAGAGAGATCACTATTGACCCTCATATTTTGAAGCAGTTTCTGATGCATCATAATAAAAAAAACTAGAGGCTCAGAGGTTTAGATGTAACATAAAGATGTTTTACTTAAAGAGAGGTTGGTAAATATAGTGGAACAGCCTCCCAGCAGCAGTGGTAGAAGCTGATACAGGTCTGAGTCTCTTGAAAGACAGGCAGACTAGTTGGGTTGAACGGGCCAGATGTGCCATCAAATTCTATGTTAGGGTGCCATCTCTAGATGGATGAGGGTCCCTGATTTCCGGGGCTCCTATCACAGCGTGACATAAGATTTATCTTAATGTAACCTCTTTACGATGTTGTTTGTTTCGACAGAATTCAATATCTGTTTGGGATTTCTTAGTTTACATTAAAAAAAACCCCTAAGTGTATTTTCAATTATTCCCCCCCCTATAACAACATTAATACATCAATGATAACATTTCAGGGGCCGTATTTTGCTCAAACGTATTTTAAAAGCGATATATTCCTATATATATATATATATATATATATATATAATATATAAATATATATATAAATATTTAAATATAAAATTGGAGATTGTTTTATGTTGCCAGTCAGCGGGATGAGGATACCTCTAAAGAAAGAAATATCAGAAGAGTTTACAATCTAATTCCAGAATTACCGAGAGCGCAAGGTCTGTCAAAGACGCATTGATTTACCATTAATCTAGGTTTTCGGGGAATTTATTGGTGAAAACCTGCGCTGTGCTATTAACCCTTTTACGGCATTTACATAGAATCGTGGAATTTAACACAGATAAGAACCATTCAGCTCATCTAATGCTGTAGAAACACAAACGTTAATTGGTCGCCTATCCCATCCACTTTATTAGCCGCTACCATTTCGGATGGGCGGCTGTTCCATTTATCCACCACCTTCCTTACATTGTACCTAAACTTCTGATTTGTTCCCTACCAATCATATAACTCATCTACACCGTCCAGACACGGCATATTTCATTCGCGTATCCTCTCACTGAAAACATGTCAGCTCTCATCTGCTTCAAATCAATGAGCCAGGCATCCTGCCATTGTTTTTGTATTTTATTAAAATTACATCAATATACATGCTTGGAAAATTCACCACTTAAGTCTTAAGTGGGGATTTTTTTTTCGCTGGATGGATCGATTGTTAAAATGACAGCATCTGTTTGCTTGTATATATTTACTTATAATTCTTCCCTTGGTAATTATATGTGGAGCTCGGTGAGTAATAGCCAGCTGTTTGAATTAGCGAGCAGTAAACACAGTTATTTGATCTGTGAAGGAGCATCGTAGCCAAGGCCAGAAGCAAGGGGAACGAAAAAATAATAAGACAGCTGTTGGCGATGTAAAAAAAAAAATAATAATAAAAGACACAAAAGATAAAAACTGCTGACGGCATCGCCTTTTGAATAAAATGAAGGGCATCGTCCCACCTGTCCGTCTATGTGCTGGAATAGAAAAGAAAGGGATGATTGGATTATTTCAAGAACCTGTGTCTGCCTGCCTGAGAAATGATCAGGATATATATATACGGATTAAAGCTCCCGTTGGCACTGGAATTCCTAGACAAGGTCTGTTGTAAGCAATGGTTTGGAATGTTCTTCCTGGCCGCTGGTGGTCATGGCTGGAAGTCCATCACAAGGGCTTTAACTATTGTCTACACCTGCAAATGGACAGGACATACTGGATGTAGATGTAGATAGAGGTAGACCATCACGGTTTGGGCACCGGTAAATCTCAGAAGGACTTGCTCTATACTACTGTGTACAAAGCTAGTGTAGCTTGTGATGAGTCTAATGGGTATTCATGCCTTCTTCTCCCATCCATACACTGGTTACTGACCCCTTCCTATCTTTATCTGTTGGCATTCTTGAATCTCCATGATGTAACTTCATGTTCATTGGTGTAATCGTCATGGACACCTCTGGCCCCAAATGCACATGCTCAAAAAAAGACATCAAAACATGCCCATCCAAATGGCCCACAAGGACCTCCCAAGTGGTGTCCACCTGTGTAACCCTGTTGGTTCCTTGACTATTTGTGAGCTAGAATTTCGGACACTTGGGTACCGCTGGGATGGCTCGTGTTCTGCACAAGCTCCTATTTAAGATTTCTGTGCTTGGTAGATGCACATCCTTGCATTTTAATTCCATCACGAGTTATTCTGTAATTGCACAGAGCAAGCGTAACGACTGTGATGTCTTTATCAACCTGTTCTGTGCGTTTTGTTTTTAGTACAGCCATCTGCTACTCCGAAAGTGGCAACTGACATGTTTTACAAATAGCAAAGTCAAGTCCTTTTTTATTCAGCACATACTGTAAAGTGCTTGTGTTTGCTGGAAGCACTTTTTTTTTTATCAATAGATGCATCCTGCATATTTTTAATGATGAGATTACACAAAGCTACAGATTTTCACTTCTTTGATCTCAATTAGATACAGAAAGAGAGAGAGGCGCTCTAATTTATATTCCGTTACCTGAAATCATTACCTTCAGTGTGTAGTCAAGCAAAGTTCCTTTAATTTATTTGTTAATGTATATATATATATATTCCCTGCCTATATTCTGCCCTCTGATTGGTCCGAGTAGCTAACCCTGGAAAATTCAGAGGTATGGATATGATCTCGGCAAATTATTATTTTTTTTATAACATGTCGTATTCCGCAGCACTCTACAATGAGTAAACTGGACATACCAAGAAGAGCATCATATAACAACATGGACTTACAGGAACAATATGGACCTGCTCCACTGAGCTTACAATCTAGAAGGAGGTAGGGGTACAAGAGGTCTAATTGCCAATGTTTGGGGTGAACCGGCCAACCAGGAATGTGATTAGGAAAGGTGAAGAAGTGTTAGGAGGGAAGTTGACTTGTTAGCTGATCAGTTTCCCTGAAGAAGTGGGCTTTAAGAAACATCTTGAAGGACTGGAGACTAGGAAAGGGTCTCACAAGCCAGGTAGGGTCTTCCAACGGATCACGGCAGCCCTCTTATATTCAAGTATAAGTGGTAGAGATGAGAGCGGAGGACAAGGGAAGCTCATCAGATAAGTGGAGGGAGCAGACAGGTCCTTCTATCCTTAAAGTTGTGTAATTTAAGATTTTTTAAAGCCTTTCCTAAGCCTGAAACTTTCATATCCATTATTTAGAGACTGCAGGACACACTATTCAATATTTGTTTGCTTGGAAAATGTTTTACCAGGAAGAATAGATTGCGATTTCCCGTGTTTTAAGAATGTCCTGGAGATCTGGAGGGCTTGCAGCTGAAAGCATACATTGTAGATATAACTTTTATCACTTTATTTTATTAGTCTATATTGGTTTGTTATCTAAAATTGCTGTTAAAAATGCTTTTGTTTGATGTGCAAAGCAAATTCCTCTATGTTTGGGATCGTGTAAGTTATTTCAACATTGATATGAAAATTGTATCACGTCTTTTTTATTATTTCATTTATCTTGTTGGTTTCAAGCTGTGCCCCATCTGTTGAGTTAGAGAGAAACACGCCGCTTGGTTTTCATAGGAACGGTTTATTACGTATTGCAATGGTTGTAATCCCAAAGCACTTTTGTACGTTGGAGTGGGAAGTCCTGCCGTGACGATGTACCTATGATGGACGCAAATGAACATGTAGCATGGTGTCGGGGTGTGACATTAAAGGGGGCACTGACCACATCAGCCATGTTTTCCAGAACATATATATATCATTTTCACATATTGCTGACCAGCCAAGGAAAAGTGCTGCCCCCTGCAGCATGTGGGGTGTATAACTGAGTAAATGATTGCCTTCCGTGCGGTTATACATCCCACGCAGCAGGGGGCAGCGCTTTACATGTATATAAGGCCCTGAGAAGAATCCCGACTCCATGTACCCAACACCGGCTTTTACAGTCGTCGAGAGTCACACAGCGCTGAGCAGGACAGCATCCAATCAAAGAGCAGCAACGGCTCTACGATTGGACCTTGGCTTAAAAGCCCCGCCCAACGTTACCATCGATTCCCGCGATGTCATGCGTCTTCAGATCTTTCTTCATCTGTAAACTCAATGACATCGTTCTATTCAGAGGACCGAGCTGTAAAATACAGGATATGTGAAAAGCGACAGATCTGCTTTAAGGTATTTTCCACTTGAATGAATGAATTTCCACTTACCGGCCTCAGAGCACTTAAACTTATTGTGCTAAGCAGTCTCCCCCCCCCCGTCACATAATACTTACCTAAAATGCTGGTATTGACGGGAATAATGCTGACAGATTACAGAACGCAGGAAAGGGAACGTGCCACGTCCTTGCCCTTTTCTTATAATACGACATGGAATTTTTATGTTCGATTCTGGTCTCGCTTCCAGCTGGCAAGACGTAGCTACCGTTACATTTAATGGCATTTTCAACAGCCTGGCATCGTCGCCAGTTTTTTTTTTTGTTTGGAGAACGAATGGGTTTACGATGCGTGTTTAAACGGGAAGATGTAATCCTATCTGCACGGTATTTTAAGCTCTATGTCTTCGAAAAGCTATGAATTCATTCACTTCTGATTCGGATGGCAACGTAAATAAATGAAAAAAGCATAATATAGTATCCGCTGGGCCTCCACACTGTCTTCATAGGGGTGCGCGATCCACCGGTCCGGATTCTGGGGTACAGAATAATGTGTATATTTTAAAGCAATATTGAGAATCCTAAAGCTTTTTATTATTTTACAAAAAAAAAAATCATCACCGTTTTGAACAATCTACAATGTTTTGAGAAGTTAAAAGGACACTCAAGCCATCATATCTTTGGCCTCCTTTCTGTGGGCATGTGCTGAAAGCGCTCTCATTGATTTTAATGGAAACACTTTCCTGCAACTGATTGGCTGCTTCAGGCTTAACTTGTAAAACTTGGCTTAACAACTCCTTTTTCTGACCTTTGTGTCTACTCCTGATCCTGTCGGCTGTATAGGTGGATGGCTTTGGCCTGTATTTGGATTTTGCGTCAAGCTCTTATGTGTTGGTTTCTCAGGACCAGACTAGTCTTATCTTTATCTATCCCAGATATCAGCCTTCAAACTATTTGCTCTGAATCAACCTCTGTGGCCGAGGGGTTACTTTAACAAGAGATGTCCTACTCTGCTAGTAGGATGTTATAATGTCTCATTTAACATCTCCTATCACATACACCACAAGAAGCCTTGACACATCATAACTGGGGGTTTCCTGCCCCTTCCTTTTATACTACATGAGGGTTGTAGATGGTCTTCACGTTTTAATTGCCTGGATAACATTAGGAAGTGGATAGAATGAAAATTGGGCTGGAGAATGCCGTGGTTTTATGACTCTTTCTTCATGAAGAACCAGGCAGTGTCCCAGTGACCTTTGAAATAAGTTTTTCAGTGTTCCATCTATGGCAACATCATAGATTTTAATGATCCATTGAAGAAGAAGATGGACAAAAAATACCATTAAACCACAAGAAAGAGAGACAGAAGACAACAGTGACCAAGTACGGCTTCCAACAATTGGATCCAATCAAAGATGGTTGAGTAGAAGCTCTTGAACACCTTGCCGTCTCTTAATGTTACACTTTAGCTGTATTATTATGGGAGTTAATTTTACCCAAAACAGTTCCTGCCTTTTTATTTGGGTTCCGGACAGAAATACAAATTGTTTAGCGAACGCTTTTAGTATCACATTCAAATGGAAATGAAGATGGAATTTGTTCGGTTGGAAAGGTTCACACGCAGTGCGATCTATTTGTAATTTTTATTTCTCTCCAATAAATGACATAGCAACTTGTAAACAAATCATTTCCTTCTGAGACCAATACAGGTAGCGAATCTTTATTCCCTAAACTCCCCATGAAACATAATAATAATAACGTGTAACTCCTCTGCGCCGAGATCTTCACATGTCAACATCTGCAGAACTTTTATTAATATGCTAATAATTCTTTTTTAGAAATGCATAGATTAGATAGACAAAAAAAGGTCTTTTTTTTTCTCCCGGTGCGCGTCGAAGCACCCTTCTGCTTTAAAAAAGAAATACCGAAACGCGAATAGGTTTTTCTATGAGAAAAGATAAATTCGGGATTCTCAGTAGTGCATCATTTCTGTATAATGTATAGCTCAACATGTTCAGTGAATGGTTCCCATTGATATAGAAGAGTTAATGTAGCGGAGCGTAATGTGAATTTTTATACAAAGTTGTTATAGTATGTTTAAAGCGACTCACAAAAATTAAAGTTGCTGTTAATCAGTAGAACTTTTCCATTTATGCCATTTTTTTAACAAAAACGTGGAGTAAAACCTTTAATTTAGTTGTAATTCCAACTTCCTATTGAAATTTGACATCATTTCCTGTTCCACTCACCACTTATCTGTTAAACGAACAGCCAATCAGGATGCAGCAAGTGAAGTGCATGCTAGGATAGATCATGGATTTGACATTAGATGACTTTGATGATATTTGAGTTACATCATGGCAGACTCAGACCTACATCGTGTTGAAATAAAAGAATGCTGGCCTACATTGAATTTCTTTTACATAACATTAGCACGGAACTTTCTTTTGTCCATTTCATGTAAAAATATGGTACGGCATTGTTATTATACTTTACTGCGGGATGGCAATAACAGGGTGACCCTGGCACTTTAAGACGCTGGAGTGGCGCATTGGGTGAATATTTGGTATAGCTGGCCCGTGGCCCACCGGACATTTGCCCAATGTGCTAGATCCTTGCCTTCTTTAACCATATTTACTAAACTGACTCACCTTCGTCTTTATGACCTAATCATAAAACATCCACTCTTTAAATTTTAAATATAGTACTTTATTATTATTATTATCTTCTATTGATATAGCGCCAACAATTTAGGCAGAGCTTAACTTTATCCGTAAAAAATAATTGCTCTGTAAAAAATACTATTATAAGCAATAATTAAGTATATTAAAACATAATGGATTTTAAAAATTAATTCTGGGAAACTATCGCTTTATGATCCATTGGGTAATATAAGCTCGGTAATGGCTTTTTTTTTTTTTTCCTCTTTGACACCTATGGGGTTAATAATTCCAACGCTCTACAAAGAGAACTTCAACTTAAACATATAAAAGGCCTCAGAAGTTTGCCGTGCCGTTTTTTAATGTACCGTACTAAAATTCTTTAGAGTAAAGCAAATTCAGAACATAAAGTGCAATGCTCTATGAAATGGCAAAAGGGAAAAAAAAAACATTTTTTCAACAGATGGGGGAAAAAAAAAAACAAGTTTAATATAAAGATAAAAGTTAAATAGTCTGTTTTTTTTTTTTATAATGCAAATACCATGTCAAATGTTAAGAGAATCCATTTCTTTTCCATAAAGTAAGTGAACGGTAAACACGCTCTATATTTAAAGCCCAAGTGAACTTTTTCAATGGGGCTGGTAAATTTAAGAGATTAATGTACCTTTTCCTATAGCATTTTCCAGCGTAAATGCCTTTTAGATTGCGCAGGTGTTCCTGTTTACAGAGGGAACCTGCTAGTAACAATGTTTCGAAGAAATTATGGAGATTTTGTTATCCCGATGATCATTGAAGTCATTTGAATGAGCACACGCTGTGCAGCCACCTGGCGCCGAGTCTATTGTAATGGGCCGATCGCAGTCGGTTCCTTATTCTTTTATCTTCCCGTCTGTCTGCGATGGGCTGCCGACCCCATATGGCAAGTGAAGAGCAGTAATGATTCGGTGACCGAGGAGATTTAACCAAAAAAAAACCAAAATAACAGGGAATTCATGAAGCTCGGTCTTAGGAGAGATAGAAATGCTCTAGACTCAGAAGAAATTGTCACCATTAGTTTTCTTATTTATAGTTATTTTATTTTATATAAAGGAAGGAAAATAAAATCGATGGTGGATACGTTGTTTCTTTGGTCTGATCTGTCGCAATGTGAATGGAGACAAGGGCAAAATGGCAGCCGTTATAGAAGGAGCTAAGTGAGTATGAGGACGACTACGTGTTTGCTGTTTATATGAGTTTAGAGATGGTCAAGCCAGGATTTGGCTTGGTTTGGAAGCCCAGAGGACAAGTTGAGCTTACAATCTAGAAGGAGTTTAAGTATCATTGTGGAGATAAAATCAAAGTCAAATTTTCCTCCCCTAAATAATAGGCTGGAAATAAGGACCTATGGTTACCACCACTAGGCTTTGTCTGGTTTGACTCCAGCTTGACTCTAAACATAAAATGATAAGCCAAGCCATGCAGTCTTTGGTGAATTGTCCAAATTTCAGTAGACATTGCATCATGACCAGCCCTGATTAGTGCCTGTTATTTGACCATACTCAAAGTTCTTGAACCGTTGATGTGCAATGGAACCCGTTTCTCAGTGTTCCTGGTTGACATCTTGCTGTTCCTGTGGAGCATACCTAGAGAAACAAAGACGTTGTCCTCCCTCGGAATAATAATTTTAGTGGTAATAACGAGGAATACGCAAAATGAGCAGATATGATGGGGCAGCAGTGGTATCCTTAAGCACAGAACTGATGTGGACCATGGGTTCCTATTCAGATTGTTGAGGACTAGGAAGATTATCTGCACTTTTTTTTCCAACTAATGATAGCGTACTCTTTCTGTTTATGAAAGAGAAAAAAATCTGGCTGTCATCACAACTTCAAGAAAATATCAAGTTAAACTTTGATAGCGGCTTATGGGCTCTAGCTGTGCAGAAATGTAAGATATTATGAGTGGGAGGTAATTATATGACAGTTAATTTCTACACTGATATTATCATAACGATAATTGGGTTACATCAATGCAAAACTAGCAGTATCCTTCCCCTGGAAAGAAAAATCACAGAAAAAGAGAAAAAATCAATATATATATTAATCTATATATATATATATATTATATATATATAATATATATATATGATATATATATATATATTATATATATCAAATAGTCAATGACCAGGAAAGTAACTTCAGTGCTTTCATCTTTACTAGTCATTACAGCTGTCCATGCCCTTATTGCTATAAATATATCTATATATATATATATATATATATATTATATATATTATATATATTTTATACATATTTAGTTCTCTGTAAATGTTCTATGAACATTTAATTGGAAGCAAATTATTGAAGAACAAACACAGTAGTCCGCCAGTATCAACCCAGCAGGTAGTTTCCATTATTTACTCAGGAAAAAAATATTTTCAGGATTATTAGCATGTAATCTGTGATTAATTCAATTCGTCAAAATTGTATTTAGTGCAGGTAATTTAGGTGTTCCCTGCTGTTCCCACGAACGCCTAGGAGTTTCTAAATAAGTGTGATTTCCAATTAACGTTTCGATGGGTATAACGTTTCATTTTGTTGAATTCACTTATGTTCCACTCAGCCTGAAAATGAAACAGTCATTTCCTGGGTGGGGTTTTTTTTTGTAAAATGTTCGGAGGCTTTTCAGTGGAAAATTAATTAACATTTGCTAAGTTCAGATAAAGAGTGATTGAGCAAGATATCGTCAAGGTGTCATTTAAGGGGCAACAGTGTCCATGACAGGGCGCATTAAGGTGTACGGCATGGGGGCTATGGCCACATGTCTACCAAAACCACTTTAGTGCCAAATTCTTCTTTTTGTGCCCAACTGTAAGATTCTAGATCTCTCCTTTAAATCATCAAAAATCTAGCAGATGTTTGTCCATTTCCAGTTGTGGAGTGGTGCTTGATCTTAATGTTGTCTTTAATTTAGCCTTCTACAATAGTAGATAGAAAAAAAAAACAGTTCATAACATCTACGGGCTATGAAGTGCAAAATCCTACAGCGCGCAGGCATGCAAAGACACCATACACACAAAAGGTCCTACTTCGGTGGCTCTACTCCAATTTAGACATGGTGAGAGCTGCCGTGATAGGACTGCAGGGTCATGTAAAGTGCCCTGCCGAGTGCCCAGCTCATGGCTACAGTAGCCTGCACGATGCCACTACTGCTAGGCTTTGGCAGAGGTGCAGTGGCTGGATCATCCCTTAGAGTGCCAGGGGCCCCTAGGCATATGCCTAGCGTGTCCCTAGGGAGAATCGAGCAATGTGGGGGGGAATCTTACACGCATTGCTTCATTTAACCTTGGGACATTATTGGACACATCATAATAGCTATTTAGGATACTATCACAAGACATTGTTCCAAACTTTTCAATCCAGAAGAGAAAAAAAGAGAATTTATAGTCTTTACAGTGTTTTTTAAAGCTATGTGGGTGTAATAACTGCCTGCGTTTCTTTAAAAAGCTATCTACCTAATGTCTATATTTCATTCTGAATGTGTTTTAGATTCTGATACCTGTTTCCCATAACTCATTAATTAATTAACTGCCATTTTTATTAATGTGCACTATTTGTTTTGGGGTTTTCAAGCCATATAAATTGCAGCTATTATATTTAATATCTCCACTCAGGATGAGCCACCATAAAATTCGCAGCCAAAACCCATATAAACATCGTTAGTAGAATTAATACTTGTTTATGCTACATTTTGCTCACTTTAAAGACAATTTTAACTTCTAATTGAGCGAGATGGTAAAGAAGCCAAGATTTTCACTGAATTATATATAAGGTTTCTAATGTAGGCCAATGAAAATGTTTTTATTAGATGATTTTACTGATATGTAGACCTTCTTAATTGGCCACGGCAGCTATAAAATGAATGAATTGGAAACAGTTAGTGTTTAATTCGGCTATTTTGAATGGAGATTGTGTGTTAATGGGAAAAGAAATACAATGGGGTAAAGTTAAGGGTTTTGGAAACATTATGAGAAGTAGGTTATATAATAGCACTCAATGTCAATCAGCAGCATCAAAGGCCAGCAAGATATCATGGATCAAAACGGTTGCATATTCCTTCATAAAACATATAAACAGGTTGTTTTATTGCCTCAACTTGCTACAGGGGTCCGGTCCAACAAAAAGTGATCAAAAACAGATTGGTCCCATAAAAATACATTTATAAAGCTACTCTCACCACAATTTACATGACCATATGTGCTGTATTTAAGCATTTCTTCAAAACGTGGCATGGGGGGAAAGGAGGTCATCCTTAAAGACATAACGAACAGAGCGTCACCTTAATCAGTCCTTGGTCTTGTCTTAGATTCGGGATAGCTGTATGCCTATCCGATGCATGATTAAATTCCCTCCCCGTATTAGCCTCTAATATGTACAGCTTGGCAGTAAAGAAGAAAGGAGGACGATGTGATACGTAAAGGGATTTAAGAAAGTACAGGAGGGAAGTTTATTTCAGAGGAGAAATGTTAGAACAAGAGAGGTCATAATCTAATACTAGAGGGTCAGAAGTGTAGCAAGGAAGGTGGTAGATAAATGGAACAGCCTCCCATCTGAAGTGGTAGAGGCTAATGCAGTGAGGGAATTTGGACATGTTTGGGAAAGGCATACGGCTCCTGAATCGAAGACGAGGCCAACAGCTGATTAAGGATTGAGTCCTTGCTTTAGGAAAAATGGGCAGAATAAATCGGCCGAATGGGTCCAATTCTACGTTTCTATGAATCGACTCGATTGGTTCTTTTTAATACGTGTGTAATTTATACACTGGATACAATGTATTGTATTCACAATAAAGAAGATATGCTGCTGGGACTTGAATGTGTTAAATGCTGGGATTGTTCATTATGGGAAGGAAACTGCAACTTGGCCTGCAGAGGGCAGTCTAGTTAAGCTGATATTTTATTGCAATAAATTGTTTTACTAAACCAACCGCAGACAACAGTTGGTAGTTGTTCACTTATCTAATGCAACAGGAAATGACAAACATTTCCATCAAGAAAACCAAACAAGCCCAAAAGTGTATGCGCATATTACTTTTTTGACTCTAGTATTCCAGCGCACGCTCCTTCGCAGCGTTCTTTTACCGATACATTTTTTCCCTCTATTTTCCCTAATCTCTTCTTCTTCTTCTTCCTCTGTAGTTGTAAATTCATTTGTGACATTCATTCAAATAACTGAACTGGCAAAGAGAACATTTGTCACCATTTTGATAATACGCTTAAATATCTTCACTCATTTGCCGAAATCAAAAATAAGAGGAAAAACCATCAATTTCCGTTCCTGAATGCAGTCTGGAGCCTAAAGCGGTCTAAGCGAGCCAGACAGGGTTTAACTATTTTAGTACCAGGTAAGTGATCGCTGCGTCACAAATCAACGGCTCCCTTCCCTTTCAACAAAGAAAAAAATTGATTCCGCGTAGGATAAAATTTCCGAAGATATTGCAGGTTTTAAAGTCCCTAAGAAAAAATATTCCAGATTATTATTATTATTATTATTCATCTTTTCCCCCGTTGTATTTAAGAAAATACAAATACAATTATTTGTATGTATGTGATGCAAACAGCTGTAAAATGTTGATTAATGTCAGACATAAGTTGTCTCTGGAGCAGGTCCATCAGGTGCGATGGGTCAGAAGTAAAGACCCCCTTCTATCCCCTGGAAAACCTTCTGCGCATTTAAATCCCCCTTTAAAACATTTCCGCACGGCAATTTAACAGCCCCTAAGAAACATTCACTGTGATCTTTCTTAATAGACTTTGAAACAACTCCTGTTTAAACCTTCTAAACACAGGCTGCCACTCTGCTGGTACTCGAAGGGTTAAAGATAAGTTTTGAAGATGCCATAAATGAGGCCATTTAGATGTCCCCGTCATTAAAGGATTAAAATATGACCCTTGTGCTGTCGGTAAGAGATATATGAATCTCCTTTTCTGAGCCTGTTACCCGGGGAGCATCCTATGATGTCACGTCTGCCATCACGATTCTAGTCACATACATATTTAGTGCGGAGGAGCAATAAGAACCTCCATAGAGATCTCTGATAATCCTCCGCCACCTCCCAGGTATTGATAACTTTCTCCGTGGCTATTTATTCAGCAGCTGCTGCTCATTTTTCTCAACTGCAAATAGAGCCAAATCGTACATTTAAAGGGGAAAATACACCAATTAGATAAAAAAAAAAAGACCGTGTTGGAGGTAAGAGGGTGGATTAGACAAATCCCCACTAGTTGAACAGGTTCCCATTTCAAATGTTTTTCCACGTTGCGGGGTGATTTGCATCACCGGTTAATGTCAATCAGACGCCTCGGATTAAACGAAGGCAGCTTTTAATATTGTAGGTTAACAGTGGTCTTCTACCACGGAAACAGATACTGTCAATTTCCACTTGATGATGTCATGACGCTCGTGTCTTATGATGTCATGAGTCACGATGCTTGTAAAGCAAATGGCAGCAGAGTTTCCATGGGAGGGAAATACTACTTTTTGTATTTTTTTTTATATACTGTATCTGGGTTTGATGTTTGAAAAAGGATAAAGGTGAAATGTTTCTGCCGGTGGCCAAAACTCCTAGCTTATGGTGCCTTATGTTTCATCTTACATTAACAAAATCAAATTCCAGTTGAGAATCGCTGCCTGAAAAGCAGGTAACCTATAGACCCTATGTATATGTATCTGAGCTTCAACACTGCATGGAATCAGTACTTATGGCTCTACCAAGACTACAACGCTGGTAATCCAGTCACTCAATAAAGTCAGATGACTCTTCCAGACCCCTCCAATTATTTTGTCTCCTACGGTACCCACGCAAGAGTGGAGACCCAATCTTATTTTGTCTTCTAGAGATAGTACTTAGCTGGCAACTCTCCAACACTGGAGTTGGGGCGAGCCAGCTGCACCATGGGACAAGCCAAGTCAAACCTGGTCTTTCTTGCCCTCTTGAGATCCTCACAAAAATACTTCTGCTACTAGTGGTAGACAGAAACGTAACCATGCATTCTAAAAAAAAATTTAAACTTTTCACCCTACGGATCCCCCCCCCCCCCAGAAAAACAGACTACTTAGCGTTTCCATAGCCAGTCACATCTTATCCTTTTTGATGTTTACGTTACATGACATGACATGCAGAGGTCCGGGAACTAATGAGAATCGTCGCGTTCCCGCCGGAGGGTTTCTCAACGGCGGAAAAGTCACAAAAAGGTCTCGACAACTCCCGTGAAAAGAAGATGTGCTTTGCAAAGAGTCAACGAAGTAGAGGAGGAAACGCTCAAATAGGTTCGAGCTCACCGTCCTCCCTTCCCATGAAGCCAGTGAAATCTGGAAGCCTCATTGCCCAGCCATTAACTCAAAACACTTCAAGTTACATGAGCTGCTTTTACTACCACCCGAGTACTATACCTTATTATTAGTAGTATTATTACATCATGTTATCAATCCAATATATCTCATCAACTCCCCGCTGAGTTATACAGGAATAAAAACAAAAACAGGAATTACGAAATCTCTCTGTTGGCACCGGTTTTATTTAAATCAAAATTACTTTTTGTCTGCAAATCTTAAAATTGTTATTACAAAGGAATCCGAAACAATCTTTAATCAAAGAGCCAGCAGTAAAGAATTAATATTGTTTATAAATATTATTATGAATATGCTTCTGTCTACTGTTGATCAAATCATATGTATTTTTTTTTTCTAAAAGGAAAAAACAATTTCCTTTTTTCTTCTTCTTTTTTTTCAACAGAATGCCTCGCTTTCTGTAATCACTTATGGCTTTTAATCAAATGAAAAAGAAATGAAACAGAAAAAAAAAATTATCAAGGATGCTTATGTGGTCTTTTGGCAGGTTGAGTGTATCTTTTTTTGGAAGCCATTAGCGTTTTATCAGAATTTTAATCCTGTAATTAACATTTGTGTCTTTTGTTTTCTGTTTTTAGGAGAAACCCCCCCCCTCACTTCTTATCTGAATTCAAAAGCTGTCCAAGTGAACATTCCGCTATGTTTTCTAGCAAAAAACAAGAAAATATAAAAAATATCATTTAATTTAGTGTATTTTTTTTTCTTCAATAAGACCAATTCGGCAATTTTCAAATAACCTGCCATGTATAGGTAGCCACGATATCAACAAGTAACACAAACTGTCTGGGATAGGGTCACATACGTATTGCCTCTCCAGTGCTACATCGGGTCCTGATGGAGACGCATGGCTGAACGCTGTTTATCCAGTCTACATGTATGTCATATGGTGGCTCTTGGATACTGGATGACCATACCAGGGAACGCTTAGGGTTTTTGCCCCATTCTCAGGATGAAGGGGCAAACACTGAGGGTCACAAATTAGGACTCTTTCCTATTCCACACTGCCGTGATCATATCTAAGACTCCTAATTGGTGTTTGGTTCCCAGTGTATTATGGCTGCCATTACTGCTTGAAGTCGAGTTTTCCATGACGACGTCACCTGGTACACTGGGCCAATGTCCCGTGGGCCACTAGCCATCATCATATTATACTCACCTGTTCTACCGCAGTGTGCGTCCACCGGCTGGATATGACCAGCCGCACGTTACCTGGGTTAAAAAATTTAATGATGCAGCCACTCATATTCAGCCGTCAACAGCACACATGTCATTTGGAGGTCGCCAGCCATTAAGGGCCAGGTCTCGTTAATGCCCCTGGGTACCATTAAATCTTTTATCTTAGGACATTTAATAACATAAGGGTACCTCTTGACTGATGTGGTTTGCACTATGGTAGAAGTAGGGAGATTTTTTTCTTTGCATTACATAAATCAGAAGAATTTCATTTTTTCATTTCTAAAATACCGAAAGGAACAAGTACCGTACAATGAACCGCCAACAATGTAAAGGCATCTGATTAACCAGTTTGATTTCATGTGTGCGAGCTGACACAGGCAAAATGAAATATGAAATTTGCGGCAAAATACCGCTGCTACGTAAAGAGAAAAATGAAGTCATTTAACCCGGCTTTGATAAATGGTTTAAAAATCCCCTAGCTTGCTTTTGATAGAATTCCGTCTCTAGGTTAAGCACCTATATGGTCTTACAACAAAACCTTCCCTACATAATAGCCGTCAGAAATAATGGTTTGCTACCTGCTATTCATGGTAGAGAACTATTCATTCAAGAACTAATGAAAGTTTCGAGTCTTTACATCAAGGAACCCTGCAGACTGTATGGGCTGATTGGCCGAATGGTTTATATGTTTCCAGTAAATGTGGCTTGGTGTTGACACCTTTGGGGGTTTTGACTAGTAAGTTGTGAGTTGCTTACCTATGGATAAGGCCACATGGCCTCATGAGCTCGGCAGTAGGTTCCAATGGACCAAACGTGCAAGGCCTTCACCTACTGGAATTACGAGTTAATGGATAACATTTATGTTTACAAAAACATTTATGTTTATTTAACACAAAACCTGGTTTCCACAATTAACATGTAGAATTAATTGAAGGGGAACTCACACCAATTTCTATTACTGGCATCAAACTAAAAATGGAATTTATTTTTTTTAAGTTCTAGTTTTTGCATAATATAATGTTTTGTAGGCAGCCGCAAATTAGCCATTTTCCTAATTTTCTATTGGTAAACAATAGAATGGCTCTATCTTAAACACCCAGTCAGACTCTCTGACTAATGAAAGTCTATGGAGGAACGGACTTCATTAGCATTGCCAAAAAATGACTCATCTCAGTATGGTGTTTGAGGAGGGAGAGTCACCCAAAATATCACATATGATAACAATGGTGGCCTTCAGGCCAGAAAGGAAGGTTATTGGAGCAAAATGAGTTTAACCCCTTCAGGACCGGCATTTTTTAATATATATATCGTTTTCCTAATGGGACTTTCCCTTTAAGTATGAGCTTCTTTTGGTAAAAATTCTAGACACAGCGGTCCCTCATCTGTTTGCTTTAGCACACGATTTAATGAGCAAAAAAGTTGTTGTTTAGAAAACAAAGTTCTGCCGTCGAGCGTCGTCCGCGTTTCAGTCTGTTCTGTGCAGAAAAGCAAATCTAACAAGGAATTTGTAAGCAGATCTAATGCGACCCCTCAGGAGTCTATCCTATGTAAAACAAATATTATTTTAACTTCATTAATAATTGATCGCTCGCCAACACGGATCCTCACCGCATTAAGGGAATTGGAAATTAAGGCTAAGACACTACTTTAAGAAAATATCCTAATGAATAATTAATTCAACTTTGGTCTATTGAAAACAAAATGAAATTACATCTTAGTTCTAACTTTCTGGTAATGTAATGTATTCCTTCATGACAGAATGTTGGAAAACAGGTTGGAATAACATCTTAGGATCCTCCGAGGATGGAATATAAACCCTAGTTTATTGGCGGAGTGTTTGTATGCTTTTTGTATGCCAGTAATGGTGTGAAAATGCGGTATATAGACACTCCTCTGATTCGATGCTCTCACAAACATCCCAAACCATTGTTGTTATGGGGAGAGAGTGTGATGGGGAGGTTGGACCTCCACATTCTAGTGTATAATGGTTTCTTTTTTTCTTTAATGGTCCATTATGGTATGATGGCTCATGGGCTTACCCTGAAATACACACCTGTGATTTTGCAAGTTACATGCGAGGCCATGCAAGCTCACGTGAACCTGCATGTCCTCACCTGAAACGCCCCACCAGTACATGAAATAATAATAATTAATAATAGATAAATTAATTAAGGTCTTTAGCCATGTCCATTCCCCGCCCTAGATTATCCCGATACATATCAATTAACGGATTGAAAGAAATATACTCTCTGTCTTATAGCAACAATGACTTGTTCCCAATAAAGGAATCTACAGGATATCGCAAATTCCGGTCAATTCCGCTCGTGAAGAAGGAATTTAGAAAAAAAAAAGGGACTGGATGCCTTAGAGAGCCTCAGATGTAAATATTGTTCTAGTAAATGTGGCAATGAAGCAAGGCTAAATACACTGTTATTGGCATTTATACTGCTAGTCGGGAGGTTTCGCTCAGGCACAATTGCTTCACCCACTGTAGTGACAACAAAAACACTAAAGCATATCTGAATCACGCATAATTGCAGAACTCAAAACACCGAGCGCGGTTCTTGCATTTCAATCGGGAAAGAGCGCGGCATTAAAAGGCTGTTGGCGGCTAGCAAGGGACTTGTACATCGTACTAATTGGAGCAGGGAAGAGTTACGGGGGAACGGTACTTAAAGGCAAACCATACATTAAACATACCTTTCTCTCACGTGAAAGAACATTCAGCGGAATGAAAGAATATATTTGTATATGTTTCCATACATTTAGATAATTTATATGAATATATGTTGTACTTCTTACAATAGACAATCAATTTTCTCTTCCACTTGATCTTAAGGAACACTTCCTAGGCACTTATTAAGATGGAGCTGTTGTGATGCACATTAGGAAGTAAAACAAATAGAATATCTATTTATCTATCTATCTATCTATCTCTCTCTATCCATATCTATCTATCTATCTATCTATCTATCTATCTATCTATCACATCCGTGCTTTAACTACTCAGCACATGCTCCGCCAACATTCAACCTTGTTATACTTATTTTTAATCAGATTTTGTCCATTATTGCTGTGACTAAGGGCGGATTAATAGTATTGCGCATATTAATTATGTGGAGAAACAGTCATATTGTTTGAACCTAAGGCTTCTTGAAATCTAAGTCCATCGTTGCATGGGGGTAAAGGCTGTGTGCCTAAAGAGCTGCTTGCCTGGCAGGGAAGGAGTATTTGGTCACACACACATTACCTACCCAAGTTCAGCCCACTCCAGTCTTTGGGGTTTATTCATTTTATTCAATTAAAGGAGAGTCGGCAGAAGAGTTTGCTGGAGAGATGAGGTTTCAATACATGTTGGTTTCTCCAGCAAGAAGGACTGAGCTGGCCATGTATAATGTATAATTCAGCAAGTGATGTGACTTCTTACTGAATTAACTATGCATTATACAGGGCCAGCCAAGCTTATCCTGCAGCAGAAGCTCACCGAGGTTAGACCTTTAGAAACATCTCCTCTGCTCAACTCTTTTCACAACTTTCCCTTTAGTGAACAGACTCTGCTGTTAATTTGAAGACTAACTAAGGCCAACATCGTTGGTACACATGGTCAACCCTACATAGGCCCAACCTGGCCATCTGGCACACTAGGCAAATGCTTGGTGGGCCGCTGGTCAACAGCTCCACACACTCGGCTGGATATGTCTGGCCGCACTTCATCACCAGGTCCCACACCCTTATAACAGTTGAGTGGGAGCTCCAGCCACCCAACTCTGGGAAGTCTCCAGCTATATATATATTTTGCCGTCATCCAGCCGTCTCTTTTGTGTATGTGTTCTCGTTCTGCTAATGAGAGGCCAAATTTTGATCTAAATGCAGCTGAACTCTAATTACAAAATAATGCTAAAAAGAAAGGCCCAGCGCGGTGTGCTATATACTCAGCCTAATTAGTGCCACACATTGTATTAAAAGATAGGAGCTTTTCATCGCTGTCTTTAAAGACTTGGCCAGGCCAATCGAGGTAGGATACTTTCCAGAAGGGAATGAACTTTTTATTTGAAAATCTTGCTAAGCTGCAATTTTTTTTTTTTTGCCATTTTTTGGTGCTATCCGCTCATATTCCTAGCACAAAAAAAATGTTCTATCTTCAAAGGTTTTATTAGGAGGATCAGCCAAAGACTCTACATGACCTTTTAAGGGGGAAAAAAAGCTTTAACAAGCAAATCCTCTGAAAGCATTTAGTGTTTTTTTTTTTTTTTTTTTTTTAAGAAAACGGCATCTAAATGGTATTGTATTCTTGCTGGGCTTAAGAATAAGTTCTTAGGGTAGGTACTGGCATGAACGAGCATCGGTTTTATTTTTAAGTTGAGTTTAGTCGGATGTATGTCCATGGGCTCTTGTTATTAACCAGTATTGGTACGGAATGTGTACAAGTGGTCTTAAGCAAAAATAACAATATTATATTATCGTCTCAAATGGATTAAATACATAAAAGAATATGGGAGCTTTTTTTCTGCTTTTTTGATCTAATTTACAAATTAAGTACCGGTAATTCTAAGTACATTAGACCTCTTAGCAAAAAAAAAAAAAATTTAAAAAAAAAATGAAAAAAGTTAAAAAAAAAATAAAGAAATGCAAAAAAAAATTGAGATCGACACCAAAGTAACTTCACATCAGATCTGCATGATTTTGATCAAAACTCTTCCTAAATAAAAGATGTTAAGTGCTTCAGGGCAAATTAATAATGTATAATGTTCTATTACACGCAGAGCAATGCCTTTAGTCGGGGAGCGACCAAGGAAATTTCACAAATTCTTTGATTATCGCGGCCGTGCGCAACCCTCCGCTGACCGAGGGGGTTTTGCGACGCTCCTCTGGCGCTGAAAGGGTTAAAGGGCCAGCCAAGAAATCAATCGTCGATAGGCTGCGGACCAATACAAACGAAACACGGCTTTTTTTTTTGTTTTGTTTTTTTCTGGTTCTAATGGATTTTGGCCACGGCGCATTTGTTTTTCGATGCCCGACCGTGTATACTAGAGAGTAAAAAAATCTTTGTTTAAGAGGTCATGTATTCACCATGCGGCTTTTCCAACAAATACAAGAATATGCATGTGTTCTGATGTATTGTGTAAATGTCAAAGCTTCCAGCTGCTTTTGAGGTCCTTGTGAATATGACACAGTGACATACTGAGCTGTCTAAACAGCATTAACAATGCCCAGCAAAGAAAATACAGACTTTGAAAGCATATTCTTTCCCCCTCCCATCACAGAGCTCTCCCCCCCGTTAACATTTTTTTCATTTTCACCGCAGAAATAAAATAAAATAGAATTTCGAAATTTGCAGTAACACGGGGCACGCTAAAGTACCTTTTCGTTTCTGTAGGCATCTACATATATACAGAACGGGCCTGGGGTGGGTTGGCAACGTTAAGTCCGAGCCAGCCAAGTGGCCCAAACATACAGTACCCCAGAACAAACATGGCTGTATACATACTCTCCAGGCCAGTACAATATACAGGTACGTTCATTGAGGGGACACATAAAATGGGGTCAAGAACGCAGCCCATAGTTCTTCGTATGCCAGACACATCCATGTGACATTGATGAATATCTACAAATAAAACAAGAATCTTTGGACGGTGACCCTATTCAAATCAGAGAAGCCATGGGGGGGTCAGTTGTCCTCCCGCTCCAATTCTTTGTAACAAGAAAAGTAACAAAGGTCGGATTCAGATTCTATCAGGTACCAAACATGAAATGATATGATTCCCCATCCTTGCCCCCTCAATAGGGGAAACCTCAATGCCTAAGCATATTACGTAGCTTATAGTGATCTAACCTAGGTATACGTGGGGCTGATCTTTTGTTTCTTTGCCCCCTTTGACACAGTTTTGTTCTTGTCTCTGTAGGAGAACAAATGTTTACTGATTCAGAAATCAGATGCTCTGTCGGCATTTCTCAGGGTAGAGTTTATTTATAGGACAGGTGTCTGAGGTGAAAGTGCTTGAATATTTTAGCAGTTCTAGAAACAAAGTGCAGTACGTCAGCCGTATGAATGATGGAGAGACATTCATTCTACCGACCTCTGATTATCCGGCAGCTGGTAGAATGGACGGTGATGCAGAGCAAGACACTTCAGTTGGTCAAATATTCTAGTATCTCTCTAAGTATGTTTATGACTTTCCATAGTTGAGGTTGACCAGCTGCTTGGGTGAATCCATACATCTATAACATACAGCTGAGAATTACCAAGGCCACTCAATATTCAGTGACAGAGAGACACAATTTCCCAAAATGGAGTGAATTTAGGTGCAAAGAAAAGAACAAGGCAATGTGAAGACCAATATTTAATCACGGTCAGGTGACTTCTCCAGTTCCTGCATGCATCATCTCCATATCGATAATGTATCAGGGGGATCTATAGAGTCTCCAACGTATGTCGCTAAGCCTGGCCCAGTGGCTTTTACAAAATTGGAGGTCTTTGTTCTCAAAATGCAGCCAAAGGACAACCAATTCTCCTATAGCTAAGGTGAGAGACACATGAAGCAGAGGGTCCCTCATTGTGTGCCCCTGCCACCGGTTTGTCCCCAGGTGTTAGAGAGTCAGCATCACCCAATGACAGTCATATCCATCCAATATCCCTATCAACTACCACAAAAATGTACACTTGCAGTTTGCTTTTATATTATGCATTTTCTTTTTTTCCCCTCTTTTTAGTGCTATGGAACATGTCACTTTAAAAATAATTGTTACAAATAATACCGCGAGGTAGCATTTTTTTTGTCCTCGCATCTTCCATCCAACCAATTATACAATCCATATTAGTTAACGACTTTATCTTCTGAGTATCCCTCTCACCCCATTGATCTATTGGGTTTCCGTGACACTCTGCGTAATTCTGATAAATTTAGCTTGTTATAATAAACATAGTTATTCTGTATAAGGTTCTTTTTATTAATATTAGGTCATTTTCTTTGGGTACAGATTAAGAATTAATACAAGGCGATCTTTTTTTTTTTTTTTTTTTTTTTTTATCCCAGTTCCTCTTAGAACTCAAAGTGCTCTTTAGTAGAACTGAATCCATATTGCTATATTTTTTTCTGTCCATCAACTGAGAACGGGTATTGTGAATTCACACAATAACAGAGTAACAGTGCTCCTTGCTGAGAGATTGTATTACATTAGAATACACATTTCCTAACAGAACAAAATGACATGCGGGTCTTTCAGTGCAGAAAGAAGATGAAGGTAATTACCAATGTTCTTTGATACATATTAATATCTGTCATATACCTGAGAACATTCGTATGCCAATGCACCATGCTAGTAATGTAATATTTTCTGAAAATGTCCTCCTGAAGAGAATATTGTTTCTTTTTTTTTTTTATTTTGATTTTCCGTGTCCTAAACTTTAACATTATTAACATCTATAGTTAGGTCTAAAGGTATAAAATATGTGCGTCTGCCCAATGCTTCTCCTAAAAGCCCCAGTGTTAGACGAGTCTTGGAGAGATACAAGGAAGGTACCGAGGTCAGATAAACAGGTTTTTTTTCCAATAATTTTCTAATAATTTGTGCCTCGTCTGGAACCACTGCTGTCCTATCTGACTTGGATCTTTAGCCATATGAGAGGCTAACTAAAATCATAGCATTGACCTTGTGTCAGGACTAGGGGAGCTGGGTCAGACTGGAGTTACTGGTTGGCTCCTTGGACCTTGTACAGCACAAAGGCTCTCCTGTCAGCTGAGCCTCTAACGTTAGGTGGCTACCTGCAGGTAAAGGACAAGTTTTTAGGCACCATATGCATGTAGGACTTGGATGCAGGGGATGGAATAATTGAGCTGATCACAGGCACCAACGGACGACAAAATACAAAGAATAAAACCATGTTGGTCTGATGCCGGGGAAGCAATCCACAAACATAGATACATTATCATAAAATGCTCCGGGGTAGGATATATAATGGTCTCTGATAACAAATGACCATCAGGTGAACCAACGACCAACAGGTGAGCCAATAGGTGTACCAGGAGCAAGCACATAGATAATTTAAATACGATGGAATCCTACTTCTGAAAGCCAGTGGGCCTAATGGTTCATACATAGGCAGGTACACCAAACCCATGAGTCCTAGGTTCAGTTCCCAACAGAGCATGACCTTGTGACCATTATTTTGTTTAAGGTAGGAGTTTTGATGTATGGGTGGCATAAAGAACCATTAAGGAATTTTTTCAATAGTCTTGCAGATGAATCTGGGTGGCTGTAAATCCGTAAACCACATGCCAAGATCCCCTATTTTTCTATGTCTAGTTCAACCCACCTCCCACCTCACCATATCCATGATGGAGCCCAAGCCAATATACTGAGAAAAATCACAATGCTACACTTAACACTATGATCGGTGGCCTACTGAAAGGCTTTGTAAACTTTTTTGGACCATCGTTTCTGTATCCAAGGTTAAATATAAGATATTGCTACATCCACTCTGGAGCCAAAAAATTGTTTTTTTTCCTGTTTATTAACATTATGGACAGTCGAGATGTAGAATTCACTACCAAGTGAGATTGTGCTGACAGATAAATTAGATGTCTTAAGAAATGGCTTGGATGCTATTTCTTATAAAGTGGACACGAAGGACTATAACAATTAAATTAAACACAGGTAGATCTGCTGACTCAGGAAACATTTTTATTGCTTCTTGGAGCCAAGAATTGTCGAGAAGAAATAGGAAATTGCCTCAATGCATTTTTTTTAATCTTAATAAATTATGTAACAATGTCTAAACTGGAACCGGCCACTGGTGAGAAGACAAAGCACAATATTAAGGTTGTGAATAGACCTATAAGGTCAAGTTTATCAGTCACTCGATGAAGTATAGGATATCTTATATATATGTATATCTGCTAAGCGGCAAGCTTTGTATAGTCTGCTGTAATTTATATTGTTATGTGCATTACATACCTGCAGATTTCAACTTAAAATAGTAGAAGGGTATCTTTAGTCCTGGATGCCTTGTTTGTTAGGGCGGTTATCTCAGCCCATGTCCTGCCAAGGCTGGCTTTCTACCACTATGCAGGGAGAGACCGGTGATGTTCCACCGGCCGCCATGACATTAGTGCGGCCAGCGCTGTATATGAACAGTCGCGCGCTACGTTTTTATGCTCACGTAGCATGTGGCCAGGCATTTCCACCACTGAAGCAGCAGAAAGTGTGAGTGTGTGGAGCTGCCGGCTGGCAGCCCACCAGGCATTTGCCACTCTGTATTGGTCATGTTGCGTCTTTAAAATTTCCAACACTGCTTAAATATTTAAACAAATTAAATATTATCTTGGCAGGGTGAGGATTGAGACACATTGGTGATAACCATACCTGGGAACTTCTCGGCTTCGGCTACCCGGAGCCTTCCCTTTGCGGGACGCGGCCAGGACTGCCCACTGACGTCAGCGTCGGTCCCGCTCACGTTGGTCGGCGGTCCCGCTGACATTGGTGGGCGGTCCCACTGTCGAGGGCCACTGATGGCAGCGGGAAACACCCCCATTTAAAGGAAAAAATGGGTGGGGAGTGGGCCGTGTCAAGACCCTGCTCCCGCGACCCGGAGGGTCAAATCCGGAGTGTTCCCAGGTATGGTGATAACTCCACATACCTCTGTGTCCTTTTGCATTTAAAGAACCAGTGTCTAATTAGAGCAAACTAAAGATTAAAAATAAATGATTACTACACATTATCAAAATATGTAAAAATATGGCTAGACAGAAGCAAAGATATATACCGAGACGAGGATATACCGTCATAATATCTCTTCTGTCTGGTCTTGGAAGCATTCCAACAAATATATTCGTTCAATTGATATAAGGATTGAGTTCATCTACTTAATTCAAACTGGGATATATAATATCTTTCATTTAAAATTATTATCTGCAGAGTAGTTATTCATGAAGCCTGAAGAATTTCTAGGGCAGACCATTCCATCATTTGTTTAAATTTCTTCTCTTGGCCCCAACCTAGAAGCCAATAAAATTCCGGAGCCATTAAAAGCATACTCCGACAGAGAGAAAAGGCTATATAAAGTATTAAAGAATGAAAAGAGAATTCATTCTTTCCTCTGTTGAATAAGCAGCTGCATCTTATTCCTTGGTGATCCATGAAATAAGCTGTCAAGGAAATAGGAAATGTGCCATACTTTCACACGTCCATTTAATTCGAACTGCCGTACATGAGTCGCGAGGAATTGGGATAATCTTATTATTTAGCTGTCTTCATTTATTATTCCGCTTACTAATGAAACAAGGGGGTTGAAAGGTGGATGTAGAATGCAGATTGAAAAGCAATGATCCCACAATCATTAATATGAAAGGTTACTCCAAGGAATGGAAACTGTATTCGGAAGTGTCACAAGGTTTACAGAAAGAAGTGTAAGCCTGGGAGGGGGTCATCTAGGAGGTTGTGTCACGTCGGCAGAATGTGACTTGAGTTTCAAGCTAAATCAATTGTGTATGTACTAAAAGAGGTTTAATAAACTCTTCGCTGACATCAAATTCACCCTAAAAGAATACAGTGGTTATTAGATCACTTTTGACTTAACACGAAAAAAAAAGTGTGAGTAATAATTACTTATTTAAAGGGAAACTCCCACCATTTTTTGTTACTGGTACATTTTTTTGGAGATATTTAAACTATTGTGCTGTTTTCTTTTTTTCCATTTTCAGTTCTAGTTTTTACAAAATAAAATGTGTAACGCATATAATATATAGAAATGTAGGTGAAGATGGGAAACAAACATTATTGACCCCTTATCATAAATTCAACAGTATTAACAAAATGAAAAAATACCTTTAGAATGTCTGTGCGCTAATGTGAATTGTTAACCTTATTTTTCATGCGCCTACCCAGAATCCCTTGTGGTTGTGGTTCAGCACCATGAGGTTTTTTATGGAAAGATAATCCTTCTGGCTTGTCTGGTGTTTGTAGATGAGTGTTTAATAATAATACTTCTACTACCCTCTTAATTTTAGTGGAAGGGTTTTCCATCACCTTTACTCACCATAACTTATGTAATGGTATTTCTTGGCTACCCCAAGCCTCAAGTATTAAGCTGGTATTGTAATCTAATGCTGATAAGTCTCATTGAGGGTGATGCAGCTTTTGATTGCTTCCTGGCCTTACGGTTACGGTTACGGTTACGGTTAGGGTCAGGTGAGTACATGTGGGTAGGGGGAAAACTTGGTCCTCTGGCCTTAGGGCTGGGAGCATATGAATCTCTAATACTGTTCCTTTGGGAGTGTGACCCCAGAAGAAAATGAAGAAGGGGACCTGGTTGTCCACTGTGGCCTTATGGCACTGCCACCTTTTTTGTTTCTCTCCACAGCGAAACACAAACCTCGGGGCTTCAATAATAAAAAAAAATCTGGCTATTGCACCTCTTTCTGAGTTTTGTTTAATGGCCGTGTTGTACAGCGGGCAATTACTTTCAAGGGATCCATGTATAAAGTGGATATAGAGGCGAAAGTTGATTATTGTTAACCTTATTTGCATGCGCCTACCCAGAATCCAGTTGTGGCACTGGCTTGTCTGGTGTCTGTAGATGAGTGTTTAATAATGCTTCTACTACCCCCTAATTTTTAGTGGAAGGGTTTCCATCACCTTTACCCACCATAACTTATGTAATGGTATTTCAAATGCGAACAAGTGATCCTCTGATGGCTAATAACATCTCTTCAATGTAGTTGTAGTGGGATTGGGGAAGAAGGGTGCTATCCATTTGCCAGAGGTGCCATGGGTGGTATGTGTCAGCACTGCAAACAAAAGAAAACCCTAAAGAATATTTTCCAAATAATCTCATTCAAATAGTGTTTTTAAATATTTAAAGCAGAATTGTTCATGCCGGCAGACTGCCAAATTAATCTCTTGCATGTTGAAAAATGGAGTGTTTTTTAGCGTCCCTGTTTATCACCGGCACGGGCACTTCTCCCGTGGGATTTTGCAGGGGATTGACTTTTTCAATTAAATGAATCTTCAAATCAATATCTAGCTGGATAATCTGTCTTTCAATATTCACCCTCCATGGACGTTACAGATGAGTTTCACAGTGCAAGAGTCTGCGTCCATATAAAAAGGTCACTTTAACACACCAGCAATAGGGTCTTGATTTATTATGAAAATCTGTGTTAATTAATCAGAAAACTAGCAAGAAGAAATAAAAATCTCTGTGATTTGAAGTTATCCAGAATTGGGAGTTGTCAAGATATTATTTGTAATTAATATCATTATTATTGTATTTAAAATTAATGTAATATACATATATTATGCCAAAGGAAGGGGCAAAAAAGAAAAAGAACTGACCATTTGAAAAAATGAGAATAATAAAATAACAATTTAAATATTATTGGTATTCCTTATAATAATAGTTAAAACGTATTATTAATATTATTCTATTTTATCAAATTAATGTTGCTGTGTCAGGTTGCAGACGGCATTAGACCCAAAAGCCATCTGGTGCCATAAAGGTTAGGTGTATTACCATAGGCCGGATTGTTGGATCAAATTTCCATGATATTTGGCCAAGATTGACCACTATTGTTTTTTTTATTGTTATTGCTATTTTTTATATTGTTCATATATATAGCCACATATACTACTTACTTATTATTCTATAAAATGGGTGCAGGCTAAAAATTAGTGTCCACTGTTCTGCGCTACAATTTCTTAAGCAAGTAAAATGGAAAATTATAGACAAGCTGCTTGAAAAATATTGAATATATCTGCTAAGCGGAAAGCTTTTAAAAATTATTTCTCCTCAATTATGTCACTGAGATATTTGATTAAATGGGTTGATTATATGGTTCCCTGTCAACAAAGCTGTAAAGTTGTATAACACACAAAAAAAATAATCTAATTACGACCCCCACGCGTTATCCTTTTTCAACAAGTATGAGTCACTTAGAACTATTAATAAATGATGAAATATTAAAAAAATAGATAACTCCTTAGACATACTGCAACATTTTGCTGTAAATAAGCACATCAAAGGCAATGGGATGATATTTCTTACTTCAAACTATTCCTATATGACAGGTTCAAGAACATTCATGGTGTATAAAATTTTTTACAAATAAGGTCTAAGAAGGAGCTATTGTCCCTGCATGCAACATTATTAACAAGTAATTGTTAATGTTTAACATGGTTGATAGATTCAGAGTAGGGAGATCTATACCTAAGACAAGTCATATATATATATGGGTCGTAGAAGCATTATTAAACACTCATCTTCAGACACCAGACAAGCCAGAAAGCTTCTTTTCCCCTCAGAAATCTCATGGTGCTGCCAGAATGCCAGGGACCAGCAGTACCCCTTGAGGTGCTGTGGAGAACCACCCAGATCCAGCAGTTACACCTTGAACTGCTGTGGGGGACAACCCAAATACCACTGGAATTAAGGCCAGCGCACAACAGTGCCCCTTGAGCTGTACAGACTCCTGATGCAAAAGTCCTGATTTTTGACTTTGTCAAACAATGACAAAACCAGGCAGATTCATCCTTAATAAAACTTATCAGCATGAGATTGTGAAAATGGCTTGATACTTGAGACTTGGGGTAGCCAAGAAATACCATTAAGTAAGTTATGGTGGGTAAAGGTGATGGAAAACCACAAGGGATTCTGGGTAGGCACATGCAAATAAGGTCAATAATTTTCACTAGACTTGTGCATTCAACTTTGGGCGAACATGAAAACTAACACGAAGAATGAATTTTCATGTTCGTTCCGATGACACCGCTGGTCTCCCCGCTGCAACAGTTAAATGTCCGCACTCGCGGACATTAATTCTGTCAAACTTGCAAACTTTTTTTTTCTATTTATTTATTTATTTTTATTTTTTGTATTACACTGTTAGAGGAAAGGATCATGGGAATATATTTTATTTGAATAAATGCAAATGAGCACACTACCATATATGCCTAATATGTCTTCGGGCAGAATGCTGCCATTTATTGGTAAGATACATTGAGTAGCATAACTTTGGATTGTTCCATATGCTTGAAATCCAAAATTATTATACTAATCAATGTATCTTACCAATAGATGGAAGCATTCTGCCTGAAGATATATTAGCCATATATGGTAGTGGGCTCATTGGTTGCCTGCAGGGGGCCCCCTGCTGGCGACCAATAGAGTTGCTCATACGGACATTTAAACTCCTGGCGCTGGACCTGCTGCGGTTCGCGTTAAACCCGTATTAATCCCTTAACTGGAAAAAACGAAGAAAAAACAAACACGAAGAACGTCCACGAATATTCGCCCCAAGAGAAGACAGGAACGGGCGAATATTCGCGGAATACAAAGATTTTTTTTGCCGAAGACTAGCATGAAGACGAAGAGCCCCCTGGTGCCCAAATCTAATTACCTTTTGCCTCTATATCCACTTTATACATGGATGCCTTGAAAGTAATTGCCTGTTGTACAGGACAGCCTTTAGCAAAACTCAGGTAAGAGGTACAGTAGCCAGATCACCGCTCACCAACAGCTTTTTTTTTATGTGCTAGTTCCAGTGCATACAAAAAAGAATGTTTGTATGCACTGCACACAGGGCCAGAAGTGGCGAATAAACTATTTTTTTTATCATACCAGCCAGTAAAGCTCAGGCTTCCTTTGTCAGTGTTTATGTATATAGTTTTTTACCTGATTGCTTTTTTTTGAAGGCCCAAGGCCCTTTTTGTTTCCTTCTGGGGTCACACTCCCAAAAGATACGCAATCCCTTCCTTCCCTCCTCAGCCATACAGCCTGTAAGAGGAGCAGATCAAACCCCTGCCTGCCAGGGTTGGGTTCTCATCAGCATGAGGTTATGATGCTCGCGGCTTGGGGCTTGGGGTAGCCAAGAAATACCATTCCATAAGTTATGGTGGGTAAAGGTGATGGAAAACCCTTCCACTAAAATTAAAGGGGCAGTAGAAGTATTATTAAAACACTCATCTACAGACACCAGACAAGCCAGAAGGCTTATTTTTCCCTCAGAAATCTCATGGTACTGCCACAACCGCAAAGGGATTCTGGGTAGGCGCATGCAAATAAGGTGAATTCTTATCACCTTTGCCGCTATATCCACTTTATACATGGATCCCTTGAAAGTAATTGCCCGCTGTCCAGCACAGCCTTTAGACAAAACTCGGGTAAGAGGTGTAATAGCCAGATCACCGATCATGGACATTCCCAATGGGAATACTGTGTATTCAAATAATAAATTTCTCGGATTTTGGGATAACTCCTGTTAATCTCAAAGCTAAATATATATACAATAAAACATATGATAAATCCTGGTGGTTAATTACAGTATATGCTCAAAATATTTAATTAATCAACAATAATCATGCAGAGTAAAATGTCTAATATGAATCAAGTCCATATGATTGTATCAGTTTCAGTGTATCCAGATACCGGTGATAAGCCTTGGCGCCAGAAAAAAAGTAACTTCTTGCATTAAAATGTCTCTTGCGCATATAATTGAATTGTACATTATGAGCAAAATGTGCTCGTCTTATGATATCAGACCTCTGTTGTATCTGTTAATGCATTACATTGTATGCAATAACGTGGTCAGGTGGGTTGCACATCCAGCTTCACCTCATAACATTTAACCAACGAATGTACTCGGAAGAGGAGAGAAGAATGCCTGCGAAGCGGAGACACAGAAGCGGTTAGAGGAGAAGGTAGAGAGAGCTTGGGAGACAGCGAGAAAAAATAGAATTTAGGTTCACCCCTCCAAAAGAAAAGTCTTCAGAATTTCGTCCAGATCAAAAGGGCAGAAAGCAAAACTCATAATCCAAAAACAAATGGTCCAACACAAAACAAAATGCTAGATAGAAACACTTTTTCTGAATTTCTGAGCCTCCTTTTATACTTAATGATGCTTTCTCAATGTCTATATATGCAAATTCCTGCCAATACCGTGAGTAGTACAATAACGCATAGAAAACGTAAGGTAAATGAAAGACATTTTCACATTTTGGTACGTGTGATTTTTGTAAGTACGTAGAGCCGAAAAACCTATGCACTGAAATGCAGTGAATGGCTTAACCAGAGTCTAATAAAATCATAAGCATATATCAGAGGGGAAAAAGAGCTGATTCTGCTGTTTTGGTGGATACATTTTTAATGCTCCGAATAACTTCTGGCGCAAGCACATCCAATCACAAATACATTCTGCACTCACTTAGATATAGCGTTATAGGAATGAAAACGACCAAGTAATCAGGAAAATAACATCTATTTTTATTTAACTGCTCTGTTACTAAAATTTGGCCCGACATTTGGAACAGCGGTCAGATATGTGGGGTGGGAATAAATACCCAAGCCATTCCGCCATTCATCAAGGACAATTCATGTGCATGCGCATCGACTGGCAGGCACAGTAACATTCATGCTCCCCCTCCTGACCATGTACATACATATTCCTCCTAAAAATGTAAATAGCCATGTGGTGGTATAGGGTCATTCATCAAATCTGCATTATTACCAGATTTTCAAGAATTTTTTTCTAAATTATGCTATAATTAAAAAAAAATGTTAAAAGACATATATATATATAT